>JANZLH020000356.1:166398-173898 GCA_026770325.2 Erythroxylum fimbriatum
GTCATTGCCCGACGTCCCGCCTCTATTTGTCTAGACGTAATCCAAGCGGGTTCAAGTGCCTGCAGAGCATATTTACCGAAACAAATATGATTACCTCGATAAGATATTCCTTTCAGTCTTCCTCTATGTTGTTTACGGAATCGAGTGATTTTAGGGTTATAGTTGATGGTTCTTTTTCTGTTCCATCTCCACTACAGAACCGAACATGCGACTTGATTCTCATCCAGCTCCTCGCGAATGAAATGATTAAAAAATAAATTTAGAAATAGTTATATATATGTATATTCTTTAATATATTTGTATATATATAATAATATACTGAAGAGCGCGGAATTGGACCTCCCTCAAATGGATGGATCTGGAATGGATTGTGGAACCGAGCAGAGAGGGCGGGCAGGAAGATACGCTAGGCGGAGTAGTAGCTCTGGAGCAGGTTCTTCGACTGGATCAATGCATGTATGAATCCTAAAAAAATCCCGAAGGTCTAGTCTAGAACCCGGATTTTGTTGGGTTAGCTTTTTGGTAGGAAAGGCGGTCACAGGAATCAATTCCCTACCAATGAATAGATTAGTCTACTAACGTCAACAATCTCTTTCAAAATATAGGATATCGTCCGGTTTGATATCCGAAACTTTAGATATGACACAAGAGAGAAAGATAGATATTCCCATGGTAGGAATAGGACAGTTGCACTAAGGAAGAGAGCTAGGGATTTGATAAAGGTGATAGGACAGGGTTTCCAAACCTGCCTTAGTCTCAGTCTCAAATATGGCGCAAGCTAAGGGCATTACTATATGAATGAGACTTCATCCTTATCACAAGCGATATCTCCAATTCCTAAAATGCTCCTCTAGTCCCGAGCTTGGTAAATAACGCCGTGGGAAATCAAAACTTTCTTCCGGTCTTTACTTTAAGTGATAGGGGGGAGTCACTCTTGCGTTCTCTCTCTTAGGTGGGTCAGTCTCGCTTGATTTTGTCGAAAAGTATATCTGTCGTGGTATTGCTGTCGTGCCGTGCCGTTCCAGTAGTCTTTGTGAATTAGTAGTTTTGAGGGGGGAGTGCAAAAAAGGTAAAAAAAAAAGACCGTAGCCAAAAGAGAAAGGGATTCCCGGGGCCCGAACGAGAGCGAAGGCGGCAGGGCAGGTATTCTCATAAAAGAAAGAAACGAGAACAGGCAGGGAGGTAAGAACGAGTAAGACTAGGTTATAACAACACAACAGAAGTTAGACAGCTCTTACCGGAGGAAGAAGTTTCGGGCCACCCGTCCCCTTGACACAGACACGAACTAATCCTTTTTTCTATCGGCCCGGTTTTCGTCGAATCTTTTTGATTACCTTCGAAAACAAAGCGGAATTCCGTCTTGACATGATGAATAGTGGTGCCCACCTGCAGAGCGTAGTCCTCCCTGCAGCCTTGAAGTAGACTCTTTCTCGAGTGTGATCCTATCCCCAAAAAAGCGTTTTTGCAAAAGGAATAGGTAGCGAGATAGATGACTAAAAGTGGATTTTAAAAGCAGGTGATCTTTTCCCTTGACTAGTTTTGGGGAACTTTCTATGTTATTATTTATATATTAGTCAAGCCTAAACGCCCTGAAATCCAACTCAAGGTAACGAAGTTGACAACCTTACTAATAGAAAAGGCAAAGATGCGCTCAATCCGTTGCTTGTTGCTCCAACTTAGGAGTAGGGGCTCTAGAGCTTTTTCCGAAAGCTGCTATGCTAGTTGTAGCGCTTTACTAATAACTTAGAAAGTCAAGGAGACTCTATCATAATCTTACGAATCTACAACTATCTTTACTGAGCGAGACTCTATCCAGATCTAAAAAATTCAACAAAGAGCCTTCTTCTAACTAGGAGAGTCAGTAAGCTACCGGAAGCGAAGCTTCGGGCTCCCCCTTTGAATTTCCAATTCCTCCTTTTCGTTCTACAACGGTGGAGAAATCCGAACTCTCGACAGAAAAAAAAGAGGTTTTTTTTCCTGTGGTAGACACCTCAACGAACTCATGTGGACACTCCTCAGCCCGAGGAAAATCTCTCAAATACACATGACCCCTTTTTCTTTTCTTTGCTGATTCCTCTCAATGAAATTTGCCATGTTGCACTAAGTTACTTACGGATGTATGCATGCGGTCCGGGAACACTTTGGGGTGAACACCCATCCGAACAAGTAGGGTCAATAGTTCAGCATTTAGGCCGTAACATTTAGCAACAAAAAAATCTTTAACCCAACAAGTGCTCTCCGAACCAAGCTAGATAGTCTCCTATCACTAGGCTCACCAACCAACCTGGACTTTGATGATTATTATTCCTACCGGATATCAAAAACCATAAGGATTTTTTCCAGCCATGAGTTCCCATATGACATAAGCGCTCTTGGGTGGGCTGGACCATTCCATCCAATCTTTGAGAAAATCTCGTATTGGATTGGATGGTCGGCGCGGCGATAGGCTTCGCTTCTACGACTGCCTCCCCAGCCGTTGCAAACACTGAGCGAGAACGGTAAGGGGCGCACAAAGAATGTCATTGCGCGGGGATGCGATTCGCCGAGCTGGGGCAAACAAAGACGTCCGGCCCTACCGGATTAGGCTTTCGCGAAGGAAAGGCCTTCGAAAGGAGACCCGGGAAAGAAAGAGCTATGCTATTGACCGACCCTTTCGTAGTGACTTCGAATCAATAGGCCTCTCCAACCAGTCGAGCGGCTTCACTCCTCTCCTTTTTAATTTTTAGGCAGGCCGAATAGAGAATGAAATGCAGAAATAGGGGAAGGGTTCCAAACCTTTTTTTTGGTTTAAGGGCTGCTCGCCCTACCGAAGTACCAAAGGCTTTCGAGACCCAGACCTAAAAAAGGCTTTCAGTAGCGCCCTTAGAATCTAAGCCTTTTGAAGCGCCAGTAGTTGTAGCTGTGGCCACACCAACCCTTTCGTTCTTCTCGCTCCGGGTTTCGATCTATATGACCTCCGGGAAAGTACACCTCTTCCGTAGAGGCAGGTAGTAACCTAACCTTTAAAAGTCTGTTCAAGGGGGAGCCCTCTTATCGTTCAATGGAAAGATCTCCGTGCGTGGCGTGATAAGGAATCCTAGAAAAGATCGATTGAGACTCCCTCCCCGGTCCCACGAAGATCTCTACATACTTGTCTGTCCAGCCCAGGACAACTGAGATTTTCTGGTCTGCGTGCGTGGGAGCAGCTCAAACAAAGAAGAGTCTGGTCTGAATTCAGGCCCGGCCCGCCCGTCTGCTGCTAGGTTCGGGAATGGCGCCAGGCGAGGGCGCCGCTATGCCCCTTAATGAATCGAATGGTCCTTCGACCTTCATTTGATTCCGACGGCCGGCATAGATCTCATGAGACCCGCCCACTATTACTACGAAAAAAGGCCCTCTGCTCTTTTCCTTCGCTACTAGGGATAGTAAGCAACCTCTATTAGCGTTGAGTCGAATTGATCGTGTCATGTGCAACGTCCATCAATGATGGTTCAAAAATGTCCATTGATTTAGACTCCTTCCTCCTTCCTAACTACGAAAAAGATCGAGAGGAGCGAAGCGGACTCGACTGAAAGCAAGGAGAGGAGCCCGCCCCCAAACCAAGAACGGAAACGGAAGCCTTTCTATTCACTCCCCATTCTCTCAACAATCAAGCTCGCCCTCGAGCCCTGGGCAGGTCGGCCGGGTCTTTCCTTGTTGTTCTCTTTCCGCCACGAGAAAGACGCACGGAAGAGGTATGCCCAGCGCGCGGAGGATCCGTTGAGAGTGTCTGTTGTCTCGGTAGGGAACTGTACGATCTTTTCCCTATTGTATTTTTTCAATCAATAAAAAAAGAGGTCAGTGCTACGGCCCCCTATTGCTCTAGCCATAAGCTATGGCAGCTCCAGCTCGCAACCACAGGGGCCCGCCCTGCGAGGCCAGAGTGGGCTCAGCGGTCAGCCTCTATTCGAATTACGTTAGGAGATCTTTCGCTTTTGCCAGATCTAGAGAGATACTACGAGTCCTCCGCCCCAGATTCCATCGCCGCGGACATCTGGTTCACCGGTACTACCAAAAAGTCTCATGCTTACGTTACTGTTACTGATGATTTCATTATCTTGGACCACGAAGACCCCGGTCGTGCTTCTGGTTTCCATTCCCATCATCATATTGATGATAAATCTCCTCGTGCTCTGCCATAATCACTTGGAGTCCGTATCATGGTGAAGGTAAGGTAACGCTGTGATTCTTGCTCAAAAACAGACCGAACGCGTTCGAGTTATTGGCTCGTCCGACCCGGCAGCATTCATGAGTCGCTCGTTCAACTGTCCCTCGGAGACACGGTCGAGACATGCATGGTTGCCCCCCGTCCTTTCTTTCTCTCGGTCCCACCCAGCAAGATACCGCTCAGCCAAAAAAGTGAGCGCCCCTACGCGAGCCTTATTTTATTAGTAAAGTCAATCTTTGGCTCCCTAAAGACTAAAGAAATGGATAAAAAGAGGGGGGGGACTTCTGCAACGGGCTATGCCACCCAAACCAACTGAGGGAAGTCGCATCCGTCCCATCGCAAGCACCTACAATGTCATGATCACATTGGTTTACCCTTTTTTTTCTTTGGTAGTTCAACGGACGGTCGCCCCTCCAACAATAAAAGGTATAAATATGGAAACTTCTCTGACATTTGAATCGGAGAATTTATGGAGGAAATCGGGTTTTAAATTTCCAGAAACCACACGATTATATAGCCAAAGGGAATAGGCCGCGCCTAAAATCATCCCAAGCGCTGCTAATGTGGCTACTAAGCTATTTCTTTGGAAAGCTCCTACTGAGATGGGAAATTCCCCGATAAAGCTGCTAGTACCAGGTGAACTCATATTGGCCAAAGTAGAAGAGAAGAAAATGGTAGAGAGATTCGGCATGGTGCTCACTAAACCTCCGTAATATCTAACAAGTCGAGTCTTATGTCGGTCATATAGAACACCAACACATAGAAAAAGGGCTGAAGGAACCAGTCCATGACTTAACTTCGGTAGAATGCTACCTCCAATTCCCTGTATGTTCGATAGAGCCAAAGATTCCCCCCCACGGATCAGAGTACGCCGATTTCCCCCCAAACCGTACAAGATAGTTACCATCTATCATACGGCTTTCTAACTTCACTGATTTTTCTGGTCGTTCCGCTCTGTCGATCGATGGTAGTATAAGAGATCTGTAACCCACGAAGTTATTTACAAAATGGTTCCCGCTTCCTACCCATAGTTAGCATGTATCTCCCCCGGTCATACTTGAGTATCACATCGTAGACCCCCACCCCAACTCTATCTTCCTTATCAGTGAACCGGAACATAGTGCATAGGTACTCTTCAATGCAGCGGGGACGAAACGACGTGATATACTACGATCACGTACAGAAGTGCTGCCCTTCGGCTCGGTAATATGGAATCTCTCAACAGCTCTCGTTCCTTTATGAGGTCCTATCGGGATAGGGAGGCCCAAGCCCTTCCCTTCCCCCCGACCGAGGCTGACAAATAGTAGTTTAGGCCGTAAAAGAGAGGCACCGGCCCCTATTCTCCCCCACCCCCACTGGGATTTTGCTTTCCTTATCTACGTGCGCACTGCGTCAGCACTGGCGAAAAAGAGGTCGGCTTTACTGAAGAAGAAGGGGCGGGCCCTTCGGGTGTCATATTTTGGCCGAGTTTACCGTACTTCCGGCCCTTATGTTTCGCGACCTTAATATTTTGTTACGTTCCACCGGCCAGAAAGAAAAGGTTCCACACGAGCTCTCATTCTGCGGCGTGATGGCAGGACCGATAGGAGATTGGCTCCGGGTGTAGATAGGGTCAAATCCGCAGGGGTTATGAAAATACATAGGCCCCTTCCCTGATTTCTCTTTTGGATTCATGGGGTGGTTTAGAAGGCGCTTCCGATCTACGGTCCATCGGAGCGAAGGGTTAGGCAGGTAGTATGGGCCCTCTGACTTCCAGCTATGTGCTGTGGGGCTCCCGCGAAGCGAATGAAGGGAAGCTCTTCGAGCTTACGGGTGAGCTTACGCTTTCTCTCAGCCTCTTTGATTGGTAGGCGGGCGGTCTTTTACTTAAGATTCCATTCATAAGACTAAGACTCATTTGATCTTGTTGTGACGCTTTGGTTAGGCCGACTACTATACTATAGGCTACTCTTAGCTTCTATAGTGGCCCTTCTACTTTGGTGTAGTTGTAGTTTGTATTGGTACTGAATTAATATATCAAACAAAGGCGAGGATCGAAAAGACACTCGACTGGTTGGAGAGGAGTAGTTCCCATTTTCCGGCCTACAGCGAACTCTATAATAGTTGCTAGGGCCTTGTTCACCTTTTGACACGAAGACTATTCCGTTATCAACGGAAAGCCGCCTTAGAGATTGAACGTGGACTGATCTTATTACCGTTCAATCTAAGACAGCGCTGATAGCTTGTATTGAACAGCCCCCTTATGAAAGCAAGCGAAAGCAGCCTTTGGTACTTAAGTAGTTAAGGTTTGGAAGCCTTGCAACTATGATAGAAAGCCGTTTGTTTTTTGCCAAAGCCTTCGCCTTGATTTTGAATCAAAGTAGGTCGCGACTCTTGTATTTTAGTCGGTCGGGGGAAGCTAGCGCTTATACGAGAGCTCCGCTTCCTCGTCTTGCTTCTGGAAAAGCTTCTACTTTGCTTCCTTCTCTCGCGCTTGCTTGCGCGAAGGCTTAAAGTCCTTTTCGCTAGGTCCAAAAGCTTCCGAAAAAGGAAAAGATCTGATCCTAGCCGCATATTGAGCGCAGCTGATAATAGGCTAGGGCTAGGTGATCATATCATGCCATAAAAGACTGATTTTTATATGTATAGAGAGATAGATCCCCTAGATATAGAGTATAGAATAGATGTTCATGGATAGACAGACATTCCATTGATTCTGAGTTTTGGGGCTGAAAAAGCTCGTCGATCCAAATGAATCATGATTCTGGTCTCTCTTCGCCCCCCCGCCCCGAAACTGACGCACAGCACAGGGCCCATTCGCTTCGCGCGCGGGAAGGCAAGGTGCGTAGCGTTCATGAGACCGCCGCGGAGTGGAGCAGCCGCGACACTTTTTTTCCTTAACTGGATCTCGCTGGTGCCACCTAAACGGTAGGTAGGCGGCGGATGTGTGACGTTTGGAGTTGTCGTTCGTGCACCTGTACCCAATGGAAGAATGAGTGATCCGTTCCCCTGCGGATCATGGCCTTACCACTCGGTCCCCGATGGCCAGCGGGGGATTCGGTATAGCAGCTCACGTTAGTTTGCGCTGCGCGTTCCCGCTGGACTGGACACGTGTTAGCTCTAGGAAGTATGGTTCCGAAAGTGACTTCGGTTCGCCAGTTCAGGCTCAACTCCTCGCTTTACGTTAGCGGACCTACGGGGCGGGCCGGGGCTCTGCGCTCTTTCTTTCTGTGTGGGACGATGCCGGGGAAAGAAGGGAATGCGTCGAGGCGGCGAACAACAACAAGACAACTACATTTGATTTTTGCTTTTCCCTCCATGACATGAGCCCGGAC
>JANZLH020000358.1:0-30000 GCA_026770325.2 Erythroxylum fimbriatum
GGCTTTACGAGATGAGATCAGAAAGGCCATCTATCCATCTATTCGAGTAAGGCTCTTCTGTTGTTCGCTTTGCTCCTGGCGTTTATTTGTTACGTATACTGTCTACTGCATTAGGGTTAGCAAGCTGAGTACGCTATGCTGGCTGAGCTGTTTTCGTGCGCTACGCTAGGGTCGGACTATTCCACAAGACCTCATGCCAATGCCCAGCATATGTCAGGCACACCGTTTCAGAGATCCAACCCTGTAATGAAAGGAAGCGAAGCAAGCTTTCCGCCTTTTGTCCCGGCTCGAGGCTCGGTATTGATAGTAGTATCAGTCTTTCCATGTCCTGTGTATGAGAGTAATGGTTGAGAGTCTCAGGAAAAACCTGGGTTATTTCTTTTGGTACCGGGCACAGCAGAATGAGGCTCAGCGAACGGATAAACTAGAGCCCCTACTTTCCTTGCTAAACCAGAGTAGCTTGTCCATAAAAGCCCAGTTTACCAGGTGGAGCTACAAATGGGTTTTTGGAAAGGGTGCGTTCACGTCAGTTTATAAGATTTGAATTATTTAGTTCGTTCCTTCTACTTTTGTCGAGATTGGGTTGGACTGAAGTTCTAACAAAGAATCAGGATTCGATCCAGTTGGTTTCCAGCCGCAGGTGTCCTGGTCCTGGACCTACGGCTACCTTGTTACGAATGGCTGACAGCGGGTGGACTCCCAATGCAGGCTCAGTTCCGGAACCAGTAGCGGGCTTAAAAAAGAACGATATAAAGCTCTGACAAAGCCATGAATCGGAAATCTTGAAGATATTTATATTATTAGAATATATCCTTATTTTTAATTAAAAGGTTTTTTTAAAGAAAAAAAAGAGACTAGTTGGCAAGATAAGATTCTAAATACTATTAATGGGAACAGAAAGTGCGATTCTTTGATTCTGGTATATGATTGATCTATCGTGAGAGTTCCTTAACTGAGGATTATCCGGGGAAAGGTAGTTTAATTGACGTTAGTCTTTGACCCGTGAGTTAGCTTTCTGTGGTTAAGGCTTCAAAGCTGTGTTCTGTAGATTGGTTGCTTTCTCAGAGTGGGGACAGTGTTTTCTACGATAGATAAGTAGAGAAGTCTTGGTTAATTTAGAACTTCGGTAAGAAGAGAGGTTCAAGTCTTTAAGCTATTGGCTGGAAGAGAGTTGCTGACCTGAACGCTTTGGCTCTTTTGGGCGGAGTAAGAATCTTTCTTTATGAACAGGCGCGGCTACCGATGGTATCCATTCAGCCTTTGATTTGCTCTCTGTCGGTGGAGGTAGAATGACTTACACGTCAATTGTGAACCCGCCCCCTGAACTACCGAAGATAGAGTGCACAACTCGATCTAAGATATATATACATATCTAAGGAATGATTCTTGGGCATAAGTCATGCGTCTAGTCTCTGGGAGGGTAGTACCTTGTAACTGCAGGCCTCGATCCTAAGTCAGATAAGAATGTCGGTGTAAAGTTGATAGCATAATCTGCTAAGCAGCGGATTTTCTATCCTCAGAGGTTCCGGTCACGCTAGTCTAGAACATCTTCCGAACGTTGGCTGCTCTCTGGACTCCTTTGAGTTGCATCGAAGAGAGTCTCTTCTCAGCAAGTTCCTGTCAAAGGGAATCATTATTCGTAAGTTACCGTGGCTAAAGTAGCCTAATCAAATCAAAAAGGGATATCAAAAAGGTCTATCTCCCTCCATCCCAGATCTATAGGAAGAGGGCTGACATCAAGACCATTAATCGAAGGAGTAGGGATGAGAATCTCACATGGTGCACCTCTCTCTGTCCAACTCCTTACGCACGCTATTCACGTAGCTGACCTCTTGCATGATTCTTTCACTGATGTATTCAATCAAGAAAGATACGTCGTAATAAGATCAGGTTACATAATGGGTCTGTGAGGGAACATCAAGAAAGAGGATCAGACCAGGCTCCATTTCTACCAGTCCTTCTGCCTTTCTGTCCGTCATGTAATAATCAGAGTTTCCATTGAGGTTTTTCTTCCTCTTTCTTTCCAGGTACCTTCTAGCCATTGGTAGTTCTCCGCCATCTAGATCTATAGAGTGGCCAGTGTCCTGGCAAATCACAAGTCAGTTTAATAATAATAAAGAGAGTTAGATCCATTAAGATAGTTAGCAGGATAGTCAAGAGCAGGTTTACCAGGCAGCAGCAGTCAGTCTTTCTTTTTCTTAGAGCTAGTACGAATTCAGTTGATTTCATTCGGCCTTCACCAAGGATCTTTTTTCAGTAGCTGATTCTCTCAGGTAGGGCCATCCATCAGAAAGGATAAAGTAAACAAGTAAGGGAGTCTGAAGACCTTGTTACAGCCAATCCTAATCTTTGTGAGCCATTTCCCTTCCCGCCTTTGCTTTGGTACCCTACGACCTTCTTTTTTTACTTACCAATAGGAGCCAGCTACTATCACTTTCCAGTAGCATTACCTCCTCGTGCCATTGTATGAATAGTTCCTGTCCGGTTTTCAACCTGATGATTGATTTGTGGGCTAAGAGCGGTGCCTTCTTTATTACCAGAAGGCGGAAATATGGGTTATGCTTCTTCCTTTGATTATCTTGCCAAGTGCTATTATAGCATATCATATTGGTAGTGAAGATCTTCCCAGTTTTTACTAAAAAAAGTAGTTGAAAACCGAGACAAAAGGAGTGTACTTAACGAGGGGCTGTTGAGTAAGGGAGGGGTCGGTATACAACTACTCTTATCAGTCTTTTCTCTTTCACGGGCACAAATGAGTAATGGAAGATCCATGTCCCCACCCTAGCCAGAAGAAAGAAAGGGTATGCCCGCGCGTAGAAGACCTAAAAAGCCTAAGCCTAATTCGGATCAGCCTATGAAAAGTAGTTCCCCGTGGAAAGCGAGAGAGCTGTTGATGGAAGAGGAATCACCGGGTTCAACGAACCGGATGCCTAGAATATGCTCTTTTCAGGACATGAGAATACGGTCTTTCTCCGCCCAAAGATGGGAACTGTTGGGATTGAATCCGCCTCTGATCTTTTCGTTGAAGAAGCCTGATTACTACAGCTATCTGTTAATTAAGGTAAGAAAGTCACTCCTTGTTCAGCTCTTCTTTCCCCATCAAGTAAAGAAGGAGGGGTTAAGGCCGTGCAAGAGGTCCATGAAGCAAACTCGTTTTGTGGATTCAGATAGGGCTAGGCTTCCACGGAGAGGAATGCTTAGCTGGGAAGTCCCCGTCCCCACATGGAAATCAGAGCCATTAGGGAATCTTCATAGAGAAGGGAAGAGACGATTGAAAGAAAAAAGCCGTTCATTAAGCCCTTTCAAGCCGAAAGGTTAGCTCAACAAGCACTCCCCCGCCGCTATAGTAGATGTTTACCCTGCTATCTGCGAAAAAAGATCCATTATCCTTTTTTCATAGAATCATGCCTTAAAAACCCAGTGAAAAGAACCATCCCGTATGAACAGAAGGAAGATGCCCCCTTTGACTGACCTTTGGAAAGACCAAAAATGCAAGAGCCTGTTTTTTGATTCCGTTTTGTGGTCTTTAGCCTATCTAGACCCGCATTCTTTCTTGCCCATGAGACCTTTTCGTGAACGTCCCAGCAAGCCATCCCTTGAAACTGAGCTCCTCCTTGACAAGGCGCTTGCGGCGGGTTGGAAAGCAAAAAGTTTCTCCGGGAAATGATTTTATCTTATTTTAGTTTAGTTGTTGCACTTGACTTTGAAAGAGTAGTCTGATAAACATGGATTGTAGTGGCCCTTTCTTCCTGATACATTTGAGTATCTCGTTTCTGATCATGACAATAGGGACATTTTTTCTTTTTGTACTGTCGGTTGAAGACTTTGGCTCAAGTGTCGACATCTGTCCATCTAAGAGTTGGACTAGTCTTTCTTCTAAGTGCTTTCCTCCTTCTGTAGGTGACATTTCCTTCCTTTCCGTCTGCGGCTTTTGGACCGGGCCAGAGGTCATCATGATCCTGTCCTCTGGGGAACAAATTGTGACGTGAATCGGCAAAATGGATTCGGAGCACAGGGCTTAGAAAGAGAAAGATGAGATAAAGATCGATTTGAGATGAGATTGAGATAGAAAGATTCTACGGTAAGAAGGAAGAATACCTATATGAGCTCGAAGTTTCCTTACGCAAGGGGATTTGAGTTCCGACTTAAGAGTTATTTAAATGTTAGAAGTTCAAAACCAAAAGGCAAAGCGTATCCCCTCGCACCAGTTCTCGCCAGATAGTGGGTGAGCTGGCGTACTGTCGAAGAGAAATCAATCTGACTTTAGTAGTGGCGAAGGACCGGAGCTTGATTATTTGATTGAAAGCCGTCATCATTCTTGTCAGGGGGGAATCTCCGGCCGAACGGTTAGGCAAGACTACGGCGCCTGGGTAAACAGGATGTTTACCAAGTCGAGAGTTTCACTTAACTATTCCCCTCCTGCAGCCAAAGTAATAGCGGCTGTAGCATCCACCGGTAATGTGTGGAAGAGGGTAAGCTTTCTATGTGGATAGGACGTATCAACACCTTTTTCATCTTTTATTTTAAAGGAAATTTCTAATAAAAAGATTGTGTTGGGTCCTGAGGAGCCGAAGATCAAAACAAAAAATGTGCCAGGGCGAAGCCAGGGCAATAACGATAAAGGAATTTGAGCGCTGATGTAGTTAACAGCCACCTTCATAGTCGATTCATTAGGGTCGTCACCTTCTACCCAACTAGTGGAAGTATCCACCGTTTTCTTTGTCTGTTAAGCCTCACAGCTATGGGACTTCCTAAATCAAACTGCAATCATAGTTTATCAACCACTCACAAGATTGGACTTAGCTCCCAAAGGACACCCGGCCCTTCTCCAACCGGGAGCAGAAGATAACGAAAGGGAGACAAAGTCCTAAAAAAATCATAACACACGCTACCCATTCTATCTATCATATCAGTCGAGTCGATCCGATTCGTTCTTATCTATAGATAACGCAAAAGAGAATGACTTCGCGGATGGAGAGGGATTCGAACCCCCGGTATTCCTATCAATACTTCGGTTTTCAAGACCGACTCTTTCAACCGCTCAGACATCCATCCCCTTCGTGCTTCGCCCGCCATATCTATCCTATCCGCGCGCTGGCAGGTGGGGGCTTATCTATGTGATTCGCTACGCTTGCTTGCGTCTATCGGCGGGCGCTATTGCCTGCCGGTTAGCGAAACTTTTCCGGAAGTACGAATCGCTACGCTTCGCTTGTTTCTATATGATAATTTGTTGCGCTCCCTGCGGTTAATAGCAAGAGAGTGAAGAACGAATGATCCTCCAAAAGAGTGATTGAGTCCGACTCAAGCGAGTGAGTTAAAGGCGTGGCAAGAGAGCGAGTTCAACTCGCGAACGATCAGCAATTGCGACCCTTTTGCGTTGTTGCGAGACTGGTACTTGGCGGCTCACGAGCAACATATAGACTAAGGTTGCCCATCACTCTCTCGCTCTTTAGGCCTTTTCTCTTTTCTTTCTAGCCCCATAATCACACTGAACGCCCAGCTTCTCAGAGCCGCTCTCCCCCCCAGCTTACAGCATAGTGTGGAATCTGGATCGTTTCATCGAGCACCATTGATTTTAGATAGAAAGGTGTTCTGACTCTATTGGATCAAGTCATAACCTATGCCTGATTAGTAGACTAGTATTCAGAGACTAAGCTCTATTTCAGAGATTGGACTCTCTTACTGGGATTAGCCCCGATTAGTAATCAGCTGTTCCCGAGCCAGGTTCCCTGGATCTACGTGTTCCTAGTAGGCCTAAATGGATTCATTAAGAACGGGTAGACTTCACGAGCTCTCTCTCTGCGTATCCTCCTACTTATTATTTGAATCTGAGGATCATAAAAACATACGAACCGCCTACTCTTTAAAGCCCTACCAAACTCTTTAAAAAAAATTCAAACTGCTTGCTCTCATTAATAAAAAACAGCAACCCCCCCTCATATCTTCGGTATACCTCAATACAAGACTCGCACAGGAAAGGATTATTCAATCAAAACCGGGCTATCGCCCTATCTAAGCAGGTTTCCCCTCTCCTCTACGGAAGTCAGATTGGAGTCTATTTCAGTTCCTGTGTCTATCGCTATCGCCCTATTCTCTCTCAATTGCCTATCCTTTTTAGATGAGGGGGAGTACCTTCCAACACTTAAGATTGACCTCCTCAAGTGCCAGATATGAATGTTTTATGAATTTCATACGGGACTACCGCTTACGCCCCTAAACTCAAGTTCACTTTGACTTACCAAAAAAGTGGACTAAAGAAACTGACCTAAGCATAGCTCTCTCTCTTAAATACAAATGCCAAGAACCTTGGATAAGTGCCTTTCATTTATTTGATCTTTTAAGGCCTTTGTCCTACTTATAGTATCAGTCCTCCAGCCTATCGAAATTCGTGTTTTTAACAACTTTGTTGGCACTCAAAAAAAGGTTATTCAATCCACTAGTGCAACTGAAGGTGTTCTTCTGAACCGAAACAAGAAAGAGCTCATAACCACTGCTTGTGAACAGCTCTCCTCAACTGAAGGCGCACCTACTGTTACTAGAAGTTTAGCCTCTCTCTCGATCTCGAACTTACTTACTTTACTTAATAGGCCTTAAGAGAGATGATTCAGAAAACCCTCTTTTGTCTTAAGAACCTGATTCAAAAGATCAAATAAGACCGGACTCAAATCGATCTCACTTTCGACGATTGAACTGCACTTTTATATCCAGATTGGAACTGGATTTGAATATCTTTGGATCCGCCGGTTTTCACTCCACTTTCCGGAACCTGGCTTCACATAGGCCACTCATAATCATAAGACGTTCAACTCCCTAAAACACGTATAATTGAGAGACTCAGAATATCAGTGCCTTGGGTAAATGCCTACCTTCGGGAGAAGATTACCGAACGAGTTTCAAACCTGTCCTCTTCGCTTCCCAAGATAACACTATTTAGAAGGGCCTTGTCGGCCACCGCTTGCTGACGACGGAACGCATCGTCAATTAAAAGTCCTCGCGTTGGACTTAGTTGGAAAGGTAGGTGTTCGGCATGTCCCCTGCTTGCGAATTTCGTAGGGCGGGTAGCTTTGGAGATCCCATTCCTCACCTTTACCCTTGCCCCCAGACTTCACTCTTTCAACACTTGTATACTTTCTAAATAGTCAGGCGTGCCCCTGTCTCTAACAAGTGTGTGTGATCCACCGATTCGATTTACTGAGTGACTCTTTCTTACCGCTGGAGTCCCCATCTTTTAAAAAAAGCCTTATCAGACTTCCGATCCATCCCTTGTTTGTTTTTGCTGATTGAATCAAGCCTTAATATGGTCTCAAACCTTTCTATGTTATTAGATTAGTCAAGCCTAAACGCCCTGCAATCAAAAAGCGCTAACGAGGGATGCGCTAACGCGCAACGGCTTTCGCGCAACTTTCTCAATCCCTTGATTCTTGCTTTCGAGCCTACGCTTTCTGGGTAGTCAAGTAGTCCGTGAAGGTTCAAGAAAACTTGTGTTAAGCAAGCAGACTAGTCAAGCCAGAGAGGCAAAAAAAGCAAGAAACGGCGATCGACGAAATCAATCGTACTTTCACTGCTGTGAACCGGCTTTCATAAAGCACCTTTTGGCAGCAGCTACTATTGGGATCCAATTCCGAGCTCAATTCGACAATGAAACTCTTCAAGCAATGATCTTATCTATGTCATTTCTCTTGACGTGATACAAAAGACTACTTTCGAGAGTCACTTAGCCCCTTGATTGATTCTCTCAAAAAAGACGCTGTGTGGGCAAGTCGATCAAAGTCAGAGCGGGGAGGGAATGTTTACAGTTGTTGTAGTATGACTTTTCATTTCCTGTTCGGTCTTTCAATAAGTAGTCAGCTGCGGGCTAAGAAGCCTCGTAGTCAGACTTTTCATTGATTGAAGTAGCTCCTGGTCCTATCGAACCTGCATCTTCAAACCTGGTGCTCTCACTTCCTTGCTTCGAGGAGCATAATGCATAGTATAATCAGGGGGCAGGGATGTGGATATCACTACTATTGATTAACCGGTGTCAGTTGCTTTAGCAGCTCCCTCTGGGCATCCACCCGCAGCAAAGATCAGATTTTGCCCATCTATGAATCCAAACCTCCCGAGCAGCTTGTTCCTTATGGTTTTTTTTTCCTGCTCTCTTTCCTGCTTTCGGTTAACCTTCAACTCGTCTTTTTACTGCCCAAGGAAATTCGACGATGCTAGGTCTCGTCTAAGCCCTTCTGCGGATTCGATTCATATTCTTATACTAGGCGTACCCCTTCCCGCTTACTTTACTAACTTGTGACCGTGAATCTTGTTATAGCCACCAACCACTACTTTACCTACTAGGCGTATTGGTCTTTAGGTGAATTGTTCTTTCTTAGCTGAGGATTAAGGTTATTTTAGACATAAAATAAGGAAAGGGCTATTGAGTGGGGGAAAGCCATTCCTTTTAATTGGAACCTACTGTATATTTTTATTTATATTAATATTAAGCTGACGATGGCGAGTGCTTATTCAGTTGCTTCAATTGGTGCCTACCTTTATAGATTGGCAGGCTTTCTTTAAACGAGGGGATTGACCCAGAGAGAACGAGCTAAAGACTAGACTGCGGGAGATGGCGATTGATACTCCAACTTCAGCTCGTAAACTCGCTCCTTCATGTGCTGCCAATACTCATGACGTAGGTAGGTAAGTTCGAGCTTGCTTGATCCGTAGGTCTCTCGTCATCGGTAAGCTATGGTTGAGGAGTAGGCATCGGCAACAGGAGCAGATGTATAAGCTGGGGTGGAACGGCTCGTTAAACTCGCCCCTTATCTTATAGTCGAGAAAGAGTAACTGAACAAAGTATGCATTCGGAAGCAGAATAGGTAATTACCTATTGCTATTGTGAATGATTATTAAAGCTTTCCTGCCTTTGCTGAGCTGAGCGATTTCACACAAAAATTGGACAAGGCCTCCTGTACCGATAGCGGCTTAGTAAGTAAGGTGGGAGCGAGTGAAGCATATTCCATTGCTAGTAGGTGACACACTCAATCCGTTGAGAAAGACAACCCAGGTTCAGCCATCAAGGTAAGACTCTCGCCTTGCATTGAAGAGAGTTCTAAGGCATTGACAGAGTCAGTCGCCCGGGACCCTAGTGTGATATAAATATCTGGAGTGACTATAGATACAGGTAAATAGAAAGTAAGAACCTAATAGGTCGAGGGTGCGGGTCATACCCTTTCCTTGAATTAGTTGTAGTCAAAGGAACCTCAATGGGGAAGAATTTGACGGGACCGAGACTAATAGCGAAGACAGAGGAAGGGGTTCAGTGGTTGGTTCAGATGTGGCATGGATTCCAGGTGGTACCATATCTAGTTTTTTTCTAATAAGTAGTTAGTTGTTCTGGGCTTCCAGATTCAATGAATCAATCTGCCGAGGTTATTCCGCAATTCATTCTATTTCTTCCATTGAAGCTAAACCCTCAACCGTAACTGGTAGGTCGAGTGCATGGCAACAGTTCCTGGTCCTATCTCACCAGCTTCTAAAAAGAAGGCTATACCTGATTGAAAGCCAATAGGGCCTATTCCTTAATTAAACAGTATTCCCGGGGATTTTTTTAGGAGTAGTCAAAGGAACCTCTCCCCTTCTCTCCAGCCTTGCTTGCAGGAAGGATTGGCGCCCTGCCTTATACTCCGTAATTCCCAGAGCTTCTTCAAACCTCTCCTCACAGTTGGAATAGGAACTGAATTGAATCAGGTAAGCGCAGAAGATCGGTCGGTGACCTTGCCCTCCTCTCAACTCCCGGGTTCTTCCCCAGTTGTGTTAGTTGGTTGATCGGCCTACCTGGCTTGCTTTAAACTACCCACTGACACCGGCTTATCGGGGCCTGCTGGGAGGTCTGCGTCTGGTCCTCCCTTGACCTCCAACTCCCGTCGTGTTCTTCCCGCACTTCGTGCTTGCTTTAGTTGCTGCTTGATCCCAGGCCAGCTTGTTAGCCAATTACTTTTTATTATAATTAAAGCTAATCATTCTTTATATTTATATATTATATAGCAGGCAAGTCCCACTCATAAAAAAGTGGGAATTCCACATGACTACCCTGAGAGGAACGAATATTTGTAGCTAGACCATCCAAGCAAGCTATTTCCGGTTATTCAATACGCTCCTAAGGGCACCAGTAGAACCTACTGATCAAGGAGCGATAGGTTTCGGATGGTTGATTAACACATCGATTCTACCGGCTCAAAAGATCTGGTGGGACAGTCTATTTAACTCGACCTGAAGCTGGTCGGTTCGGTCTCAGAGCGGGGGTCGGCTGATTCTTACTCAAACTGACTTACCTACGTATCCATACCATAAGGAAAGGAATGGAATCAAGCTCTACGTAGTTCTATTTACACGCGTAAAAAATCAAAGAAGAAGAATCAGATATGAGGGAGGGGGAGAGTTTGCTCACACAGATTTTATCAATCAATTAGATAGATGTGGCCCGACAGGTCTCTTGTCCTGGGGAGCCTGAACTAAATAAATGGGGTGTCCGAAAGAAAACACCGACATATAGTTGAAATGGCTTTGACTTTGATAATAAATAGTGGAGTACCAAAGCATCTATGGGTTGAAGCATTCACTACTGCAGTGTATTTAATCAACAGATTGCCATCTTCTGTTATCAACATCCAATCTTCTCTTTATGGTCGTGAGACTTTTCAGGGGGGGATCACTACCTTTTCTGACACATCTGACTGGTTTACTTTAAATCAATCTTCAGAGCACAGTTCCGATAGTACAGCGCCGAAAATTCATGTTCAAAAACCATTCTATCTTTGTTTGCCGCGGAGATCTTTCCTTGGTCAGGTCTTCTGTTCAGCATCTTTCTGCTGACCTGCCGGACAACATATCACAAGTACCTGATGATCTTTCTTTCTGCTGGTGATTTTTCTGTTGTTCCTCTTGCTGTTATTACTTCACCCTCCTCTGCGGTAAAGCCTGCTATCTTTTCCATGGGAACATCATAGTCTAGGGACCATGATGATTCACCTATCGTCTCTGAAAAATCAAAGAGTACTTCTGATGCACCAGCTGTACTAGGTCCTTCCGCTGACTCGACATCCACACATCCTATTCCGACCCGCATTTGAGATGGGACCATCAAGCCTCGAAGTTACAGGGATCTGCACTATGGTTTTCTTCACTCTGCTCACTCTGATTTTTCTGAGCCTCGTTCAGTTCGTTCTGCTTTAAATAGTCCTTATTTTATTGGTATGCGCCCATGAAAGAAAAACTTAGTGCATTTCATCACAATGAAAGATGGGGATCTTGTTCCTAGAGACCCAGAGATGAATGTTGTTGGTTTAAAATGGGTATTTAAAACCAAGCTAAAGGCAGATAGGTCGGTTGAACGGTTTAAGGCAAGACTAGTTGCAAAAGGCTACAACCAACTGGAAGGTATTGATTTCAATGAAACCTTTAGTCCGGTTATTATTATTAAACCAACTACTATTCGCCTTGTTCTTGCGTTGGCTGTTATGAACAAGTGGTCTGTAAGACAGCTGGATGTCAAAAATGCTTTTCTGCATAGTTATCTTAAGGAGACAGTTTTCATGGAGCAACCTCCAGGCTTTGTCAGCACTGATCATCTTGAGCCACCTCAAGCGAGCACTTTATGGCCTTAAATTAAACAAGCACCCAACCTATACAAGGGGCTATAGCTGTCCACTATAGGAGCTTTCTTCTAACAATCCCTTATTTGGTATGTCACGAAATGATGAAGCGAGCTCGTTCTATTCAATATCTATATGGGGGAAAGAAGATCGAAAGCCGTTGAGTAATTGAACTGTACTTTCCAGAGTAGTCATAGAAAGAGAGAGAGGGGAATGCGACTCAGGAAAGTGGAATGTGATGCATCATACAGATTAGCCAAGAGAGGCTGGAAGGGATAGAGGGAGGTTTGATGCAATGGAGATATTCCTGTTTTAGCTCAATTCCATGTGTCCATCAATGAGAGCTAGCGGCTTGAGAAAAGGAGAATTGGGATCTAACTCTAAGGAAGGCATGGAGGGTTTGGCATGAAGTAGGCGAATCCGCTGTTAAAGATCCGGTGTTCACTGGACTGACAAGGAAGGAGGGAAGTACGCTAAGTCAGTCAAGTCGGAATCTAGTTCAGATAGACTTGCGGATTCCATTCTAATAATCAAGATAAGCTCTGAGAAAGATAAAAGATCTCAAGCCAAGATCAGCTGCTAGCTGGACTGAGTAAGTGCAATGATCGGACAGAAGAAAGTGGGCTTGTCAGCATGGTCTGGTCATTCCCCTATTCAGGCAGGAAAGAGGATAAGGTATGAATTCAGCAATGAAGTCAACATGTGAATGAAATGTGAATCAAAGAGTCACCGTTCCTTTAGTATGACCATTTTGAACCGCTTTCAAGCAAAAAGGGGCACCCACTCCTATTAAGAAAATAGGCGCTTTCTTTTCTTACTTGACTATTATGGGATTCATTCCTCTTATCTTTCCCGAGGCTAGTCTATCTAATGGATGGAATCGACTAAGATTGGATCCAGTGCAGTTTCTGACTTCGCAGGTCCTTGATGAGCCTATTTCTTTATAACTCTAGCTAACTGATTCTGATTTTCCTGTTTTTCCTCCTATACCACTTGGTAAACCAAAAGGGACCGGACCTTGGCAGGCAGACTGATTGAAGCGTCTCGGATGCTTATTCGAAGACTGATTGAATATCAGTTCCTTAAGCGGATGGCGGATGAAAGCTTTGCATTTGAAATAGGGCTGATTTTATTGTTTATAAACTCTTATTAACCATCATGAGATTGGTTAAGCTATGGATAGACTAGCAGCTTTCTTAGCTTAGAAAAAGTGGAGTTTTATAGTCTTATGTTAGGGGAGGAACCGTCCCCACTAGTTAACAAATCCACCGGAAAAGGAAATGAAAATCAAATGGGCTTCGTCCTTTTCAAAGAGGGTCGCTGTTATGTCCCAAGCATGAATAGAGAAAGAAACACAAGCCCTCAATAGGCTAAATGAAGTCAGATATATACCCGCTGGAAGATGCTGCTTTTTTCTTTTTGCAGAATTGTCTGCCTTTCTTTTTTCGACAACGAACAATCAGTATTCAATACTGAAAGACTCCTTTCATTAAGATATATAATCAGCGGACCAGTAGAAAGAGAGTCGGGTTAAGCCAATCGACGTCAAAGAAGGAAGGTTTTTCTTTCGGGTAGACTGAAAAGCATGGAATGGGTCTTTGATCGAAAGAGAGAGCTTCCTCCTGCTGGATAGAAATCCGATCTAGACTTTTTTTACAGAAAGAGAGAATGAAAGGTATGCAGGTGAGCCCCCGGGCGTATAGCCGGGTATAGATAGAGTTGTACCCTTAAAATCCTTCCTTTTTTTTTATATTATATAAGTAGTTTGGATCCCCGCCCTTGCCTGGGAAAACTGGAATCTAGCTAGTTCTATTTTCAAGAAGCCGAATCTGTGATTTTGCCTTGCAAAGCTATAGCGCTAGCCAGCAAGCATTCTCAAGACTTTTTAGTTAAAAGAGTGACACTAATAAGATCTGATTTCTGGCGCATTATCTTATTGATTCAATCGTTTTTGGAAAGACTCTCTTTGTTCCTCTTCTCTTCCCCTTCTGAGACTCTAAGGATTCCATTACGCCATGACAGAGAAAGAGATGGCAGCTACACAGACAAGAGGGAATTCGCTCCAAAGTGGGCTTTTGCTTCCTTTTCCAGTTAAGGATTGAACGGATGAAGAGGCTGCTTGGAAGAAGATGAAGATGCTCTTGTCTCTTTCACGTCAGTTTAGCGAGAGTGACTTACCTTCCCGAAAGCCTAGAAGCCAGAACTCTTTTCGAAGACACCTTCCACTCTTTGAGAAAGAGATTGGAAGCTTTGATAAAGGTTTTTTTCCATCTTCGCCCCTTATTTATACCTACTCTTCGTGGATCAACTGTAACAATCAGAGCGGATAAGGCTAAAACAGTGTATATGGAGACAAGAGCGGATTCTATCAAAGAGCCAACCATGGCATTCGATGCCTATATGATCACCTGCCTAGTCTGCTACTAATGATTAACTGTGGCATTTGTTCTGCTCGGGCATAGATTCAAAACTATGGATTCCATTCCTTAGATGGAGGATTCGAAACCTTTCCTTAGTGCAACGATAGATCGCCTTGCCATGCTTGCCTTACCTTATTCTAGTGCTACTGCTTCTGAAAAATATGCACAAGCCCTTGGTTTCAGCTCTGTCAAACAAGCATTCTCTTTTGCAAGTGCCACATTATTCTGCTTCTGTCTATCAACCCCCTTCCTCCAAAAAAATTCGATAACATCAAGACTTAGGGCTACGGGATTCTGATTCATTCTTCCGATGCTTTTAAAAAAGATATCCGATTAGAGGTAACTCTCTATTAGCTAAATATCTCCACTGGTATATCTTAGAGGCAGAAAATACGCTCTTTGAAGGACAAATACACAAATACGCTCCTATTGAATCAGCTGTGAACGAATCCGCTGTTGTTCAGAATGAAGCCAATTCCCCTAAGCTTGAAGCCAATTTGCCTCAGCGATAGAGAAAGATTTTAGTTTACAATAATTTCATCTGTTATTAGCTATTAGGATTGGATAGCAAAAGTGGAGGATCGAGGAGGGCCTGCACAAGCGCCTTTCTGAGCTCTTTCGATAACATGAGAGCTTATTCATATACGCTAAGCAGCGAGGGTATCTTCCTCAGATGGCCTAGGACATTTTTTTCCACTTTTTTTCTTCCCGTTTGTTTCTTTGAAGAACTTTGCGGAGTTTCTACTTCCTTCCCCTTTCCATTTAATGCGGGAAGTTGCGGTTCTGGAATAAAAACCTCCCCTTAGTGTCATTTGATTTGCTTCAGGAGTTTCTTCTTTTTTTGTGGGGGAAGAATGGGGGGTTTCCTCAGCAGAATCTGAGTCTGTGACTGCATCAATTCTCTCACAGAACTCAATGAGAATCGGACGGTGATCCTCGTCATCATTGTCATTACGAGGGATTCTGGTGCGCCATCCTTCTGGCATAAACTCGTCTAGCACTACAGGTGTGCCTTCCTTCTGAACGTACTCATCCGTTAGTTCTTTTTTTAGCTCTTCGAGAGTAATGATAAATAGTAGGCGTAAGCTGTTGAGAAACCAAGCCCTTCGACTTTTGAGCCTGATTTTTCTTGCTCATATGCTTCTTTTCTTTTGAGGAGTCACCGACTTAACGGTCAATTTAGACACGTGGGAAGGCTGTATCTTCTTTTTTTTTTCGCTCGCCTTTCGCTTGGTACACAAGGTCCATCCTTCTCCATTGTCTTCCTCATCGGAAGATAAATGAGAGTCAGAGATTGTTAGAGATCATCGAGCGAAGGGGGTTGATAATTTGGATCTTCCTCCAGAGCGACTCTTTCTCTCATCGGGCTTGAAGCGGACAAGGAAGGAAGTGACATCTAGTAGTAAATAAGATGGCAAGGCAAGCTCCTATCGAAAAGGCTGTTGTCGGCATTTCCGCTCTTTCCATGTTAGCACTTTTACCGGACCCTTCGTCACTGCTTTCTGATCATGTGGATGCCGCTCTTAGAGCATCCGCGAAAGGAAAGGACACTGTGAGGAAGATTGATCCTAGCTACTTTTTTCATACCAGGTGTTACAATAACCTGGGATAACCGCTTCTCTAAGGAGTAGCCTTTTGAGGTTTCGAAGCCGCCCGCTCGTGCTTCTAGAGAGTGAGCCCCTTCGCTTTAGGCCGTTAGGATCGATTCACTCGGAAGCATTCCCAAAGCTTACTTCCTTCCTCTTGTTTGTAAGCCTGAAACGCCAATCTTAGCTTAGCTGCTCTACGAATCTAGTGCAAACACAACAAGAGCTTCTCCAGCTTCTGCAAAGGGCGGAAAAGGTGCTCATTCTACGAGATTTTTTGTTGATCCTTCGCCCCACCATTAAACCATAACTATCATTCATTGGGGTTGGCTTGCTTTCTTTGAAAGGCGCGGGAAATGACTTTGCTTGGACTTCAGAAATGGTACATGGATCCTTCCTTGTTCCCGGGTGGTCCTTCTTTAGTGGCCAGGAAATAGGTCTGTCTTTGTAACCTACATCGTCCCAGGCACCTAATTGTATTAGTGAAAACTAGCCCTCATACCTTCAGTGAAGAAGGATTAAGTTGTAGGTCGATCCACGAGAAAGATCCTGCTGCGAACTGCTCTGTGCCTGTGAAGCGAGGGATCCTGAGTGAAAGGGCAAGGGCCGGGGGAAAGCACCAAAGAGGTGAGGTTTGGTACAATGAACACGAAATGAATCTCACTTAAGACAGATTTTCTTGAAAGAAAGAAAGATACTTGCAGACCAAACAGACCAAAGGGCAGACCTTTTTTCTAGCCTTCTTACTTCTCTTATTTGATTTTTTGTTTAGGTTTTTCATTCAGATTCCTATCTCAGTCCTAGCTAAAGCTACAATCGGAACCTTATCCCATTGCCGAAATGAGGGTTAGGCTGATCCTTAGTTTTTGAAATTAACAACCGTTGGGGGAGAAGTAATGGCTGGGGAGTACTACATGTGTCTAATGCTCGAAGAAGAATCGCGACGTTAGCCCAGTCTTGGTTGCTTAGCTCGTGACTACCTTTCTTTCCCTGAAGGAAGGAAGCGCTCTTCACCGCATGCCCTTCTAAGAGATCGGTTAGAGCACCTAAGAAAGGCTGCTTTTAAGCGGGAGCCACGTACAAACGCTTTACATCGACAAGTGGTGGGCGGTCGAATCCAGTCAATAAAGTAGGGTCTTGCGTTTACTTTAAATAGAGAAAAGGAAAGAGAAAGAGCGACCTATAGCATGTTGAGAGATGGGAGGGACAACCCACGGCTAAGTTCAGTGTATCAGCTCTTTACGTCTCTAAAGCAAGCTACGGGGGAATCAAAGGCCCAACCTATTACTATATAGCGGCTTCTTGCGCCAAATGTTTTATCCAATTCATGTTCTTTGCTTGCTTGACCACTCCACTTTCTACATTCTTGGTCGATCGTAGGCCGTTCTTGATACAGGAAAAAGCGCATAAGCCTCCCCTCAAACAGCTAATCCCCAAAAAGGACATAAGTATGTAGGGCTCTGCTATCGGCATCGGGTGCATTCACGACAAGAATGAGCCTTAACCTAACCGCGGGAGAATGAGATTTTCGGTGAAACAAACAAAAGGAAAAGAGAAGATAAAGTCTGTGGTCCTTGTCGGAGATGTGGTCGTTGTCCTTGTCTTCCCTGCTCTTTTAAGAGCATTTATCTATTAGCAATAACTTTGGGAAGCTATTGATCTCTGGTCTCTGGTAAGCCTTAGGGAAGCAAGAACTTCTCCGGTTTCTTCAGGAAGTGGAACTACTAATGGGAAGCTCTTGAGTCACCCTAGAGCAAGATCTACTAAGGGAAAGAACCCGCGCTTATTGAAGCTTTGATTCAAGCGGCACGATTAGACTAGGGAAAACCGTGTTTTTAGGGGACTGATAGGGCGGATTCTCTCTTTCAATTTCAAGCATGAAAAGATCGTCTTTTTGTCGTATTCTAGCCTAGCGCACCGACACAGAAATGAATGGATTAGTAGTTGTTCTTGTCTCCCACTCCTTCTTCAGTAACAGCGGGTACGGGGCATGCCCCTGAACTGGGATTGGATCTTTCTTTCTTGCATGCACGATCTCTCCTTTGAAAAAACCCTGATCCTTCTTTCTTGACCGTATATACCTTACTACTACCTATTGGTTGGTAACGGCATCCATATCTTTATGCCCGAACGAAAGGGTTTCACAATGCAATGGTTATAGATCTCGAACTGAAGCATCCGCCGAAGAAACGAATCGAATAGGTGATCGCATTTGATCACTCCACTGACCTTACCTTGCTTTCTCGCCCAGTCACGAGCGAAGGGAAAAATCAAGTCAAAAATGGCACTTTCTAGTATCTTAGTAATCAGAGATAAGGAATGCTAGACTCAGTCCAAGCACGAGAATGCCAATCAACTGTAATGGTAGCTCAACCAAGGACTCTGAAAGCACTTTTTCCAGCACTTGTGCCAACCAACCCAACAAAGCAAGCCCTTCTATTGGATACGAGATTGCAACCATAGCCATCTTGATTCGAAGAGCTTAGGGAGAGCAAGCAAACGGAACTTCACATACCCAATTTCTTGAGTAGCCATAAGCAGTTCCTCAGAGGCTAGGGGTGAAAACTATTAAAGGAGCTATCACCGTCTAATCGTATAAATAAAAACAGACAAGAACTGGACTGATTTACCTCGGGCTTACTTTCCGAGGTCGGTAAGGAAGCGTAGCAGCATCGGGGGAGTCCTATTAAACCTCTATTCCATCAAGAAAAACAAGGCGCACTAAAAGCAGGTCTTTAAGAAACCAACCTGAAAGTAGGAAACTATCCTTGGGATTCTCTTTCCTCATAGGCCAGCCAGGAGAAAAACCGCTTTCTTTCCAAAGAGATTCATGAGTTCCAACTCTTCCTTCTTCAAAGTTTGGCAATGAAAAAGAGAATAGAAGCAAGGGTATTTGACTCAGAGACAAGCGGGGAATACTATTTGAAGGAAAGGTAGTCCGGCTTAATTTACTAGTCATAACAGGTCAAAGCCCAATCGAACAGACCCTGCCTACTCCTAAGAGACTGGATGAGGGTTAGGGAGAACAAACAGTAGGGCTAACCTGATCTCCTATCTATCATCGATTATCGAGAAGAAGGAGGGGCTGAGAAAAGACAATCAGGTCCCCTTAGAGACGAAAAGAGGAACCGGCCACTAGAGAGGCAAGGAGAGGATCGATGTAATTGAGCTCGACTCTAAGGAGAGGGTAGGACTGGTACTAGCTACGGCATCTGATTGAGCAAAGGGTGGTGGAAGTTAGGCATTGATTGAAGCTTCATCCGGATATTCAGCGGTAGCAGATTTTCGAATAGCAGAAGATTGGGAGATATCAGACTCCCCGGTAGCAGACTCTTTGGCACCAGACGATCATACTTTTTAATCATTCTACTCAGCGGTACAAGCCGGTCGGAAGAAAGCAGACAGTTCAACGAAGGCTCGGGACGGGAGGTTTTTTTCTTATACTAGCTCTGGCTTGACTTTGATTTGACTCTTTCCAGGTATGATATTCAAGGGACGAAGGAACTCGACCGTACCCTTGATCCTAACCCTCGGGACTGCGGTAAAGAATTGGGACGGATGGAAAGAGACTGGCTTTCTCATCATATGATAATCTTTCACTCGCTTCCCTGCTTACCTTTTTGCATACAAAAATTCAAAAGGAAAAGGAACTGCTTTAAAGTAAAGGCTTTCAAGGGGATTGAATGAGTTCAGGATAGGAACTTGGTTCACAGGAGCTTAGTCATTTTCTTATTAAATGGCTAAAAGGAATAAGAACTCCAACTACTGTATAGGCTTAGTCTGCTATTGTGGGGCTGCCTCTTTTCTTTACTTAGGGAGATTATCTAAGCTGGCTCTTTAGACTAAGAAAGACTTTATATTAGTTAATATCAAACTCAAACTTCTTACCTCACTCGGCTAGATCGCTATGGATTAGATTAGGAAGACATTACGGGGAAAAAGTGAATTAGGACTGCTGGAACTAAAGGAACTTAGCCTTAGACTGGGACGGATAAATCTAACTAGGAGGACTTTGACTTACACTTCTACGTATACTGGGGCTATCTATTACAACTGGATGGGCTATAAAAGGTACTGCTACTAGTAATAGAGTGGATTGATCTCCCCTTAAAGTGGTAAAGAGAAAAGTGCCTATCTTAAAAAAATACGTCTATCTCATGTTTCGCAAGTTGACGTGAGACTCGCATTGATCTACCAGGCGTCGATGAGCTTTTGGTATCAGATGCTTACGACTTGCCTATGTGATTGGCCGTGTGGAGTAGGCGTAAAGAACGAGTTGCTCCGGTAGTAGCAACTAAATGAAATGACTTTACGAAATCTTCCTTCACCTTTGAACTTCACTTCGTTCTAATTCAAGTAGGCGACTCGCTCCTTCTATCAAGATGGATTGGGGGACGGGCCCCAGTAACAGTAAATGCTATCATGTAGTCAGTGCCGCAAGCTCTCGAACCCTCGTGGGAAGGGAATTCAATGCATCTCAGCAGCAGGAAACTAGGCATTTGAACGAAGGAAGAAACCATCATTGTCCACTTAACAACCCCAGGTAGCTCAGCTAGTCTATCATCCAAGCTCAATCTTCCGGTCTACTGGATTCTATCGAGCTAGATCCAACAAGCGCTATGGCTTACCGAGATATTGGATTTTGACTGATTTTCTCTTTGAACCGGTAGCTAGAAAGAGGGCATTTTGATCACTTGGCACGGGTCCTCGTGAGGGAATTTGAAATTCGGTTAAAGAAAGATTCGACATAGTTGATTATGAATTTCATGAAGTAGAGATCGGGACTACTCCAAGCTACGGTTTTCACTGCCTTATAAGAGAGAGACGGGGCCTAGTGCGCTTGCTCCTCTCTTTGCTCAGTCAATTGGATACCTGCTTGAAGCTATTCTCTCTCTGGAACTGCCACCTCTGTTAGCAGGTCTGGCTCAAGCCCGGGAATGACTTAAGCTTAAGAAAGGCAACTTACAGCTGCAAGCCCAGCAAGTGACGTAACTACACACTAGAAAGAATATTAGCAGCAGAAGAGAGACTACTTACGCAATTACTCATTACGAAATAAGAGACAAGTAGGGCTTGAACCCACAGTGAGCCTGATTTGACTCTGTCTCGCTGTAACAACAATAGTCATTTCCTACCCGTATTCGACTGACAGCTGAACGGAACTATTAGAAGCTGCACCGGATAGCCATCCGTTGCGTTCGGGCTTCTCTTTAAAGGAAGCCCTTCACTACACTATCCAGCCTTCAGGCCTCATCCAATCGAAAAGATGAAAGCGGAAGGTCCGGCCCGAGCCTCCACAACCGATCTTCCGACAGGAGTGAGTTTAGGAGATCAGTTGTTTTTTCAGTTTTTCCTGAATAGAAGCAATAACTTAGATCGCAATCCGTGCCGCGGGCAAAGAACCGAATCCCTTGTTCTAGGTGAGGGCATTTCTAGAAACTGATGATCTTTGCGAGCACGAGTGAGTTATACACTACCTTCCCACCCCGGTAAGAGAGAATTGCGTAAGGGGCGAAGCGAAGAGAAAGCCCTATCAATGAACGGATTTGTTTCCGTGGGTCATAACCCGCAAGCCAAGGAGAATTGATCATCAAATAGATAGGGGCCGGGTCCAATGGATAGGCCAGCTTTGTAGGAATCAAGAATATGAAGTGGAGGTAGTTCGCCAGGTTGGGATATCCACCAGGAGAGTCGGGATATCCAGTAACTCGCCAATCGGTAGTTACAATTGGGACGGGCTTAGTTTGATACTCAGTGCCCCTTCCCTTAATTCCTCAGTCTCGGTCTGTAGTTCAAGGACGTGCGGGCAAAGAAGCAAAGGAAAAAAGCTCACCATTGAACCAGGAATCAAGCCAGACGGGACGACTACCTTTAATAGGAACTCAGACTGATAAGCAGATAGTTGGCTCAATCGAACATGATAATTAGAATCCAGAAGTCTTAAACAAATATCTTTTCGACAGCCACAATTTTCGCTAGGAAAAGCTCCTTCAAAAGGAGTTTTGGGGGGATACTACAAGGCAATCTCATGAGGGTTTGCATAAAGAATGGGCCCCTTTTCGGGAAATGAGATAGGGTTGCTAACAACCAGTAGCTCAAAGGTTGGTAACCGGTGAAGGATAAACAGAATGAAAATAGCGAAGAGCAAACAAGGACGTGACTGAAGGAAGTAGCTCACGATCCAGCCAAGTAATCAATCTCAGTATAAGTTGCTCACTTCGGTAAGTGGTTAATTGCTCCTAGAAAGCCAAGTTCTAAACTACGAAGGAACATTTTCCAATGGGTCCGGGTCCGGGGATACAATAGGATGAAAGAGGATAGAGTGAGTGGAATATGTAGACGTAGGCATGCCTCTACAAGCGATAGATCGAGCCAAAGTGTGTAAGATCGGATCAACCCATTGAAGAAGATCGGATCCAGCCAAAGTGTGTCAACCATTCGTCTCAGCATTACCTTCTCACCCAGGCATTCAAAGCAAGCAACCGGAAATCTACTAAAGAGTAGCAAACCAGTAGCAGCAAAACGAAATCAGACCTCTGATTATCAAAGCGTTCATGGCGGTGTGGGCACCATCCTTTTCTGATGCTTGGCACGGGGCTTTTTCGTAGTTTCAGTTGCTAGTCTGAGTTCATCTTTTCCACTCTGCTGTTCAAGCTATCTCAGAAGAGGAAAGATAATGGAGGGGTAGCCGAGGAAATGAAATGGATTGAAGAGGTAAACGTTTTAGCTTATTTTCATGAGATATTCAAGTCAGAACTCAAGCGGACTCGACCAGTCTACAATGAAGAAAGCGGGTTCCTGTTCCTTAAATAGTTGAAGAGTGGGAACACTCTATTAGCTAACTCTAGCTGTAGCAGCGAGGGGCGAAGCGGTATTCTAGTGAAGTACAGAAGTGAAGGTTCGACGAAATCAAATAGGTTGTTGTGAAAGAATAAATTCCTTCCTAGCAATTGAATCAACTCCTGGTGATGACTGGAATTCAGTGAGAAAACCGTACCGTGGGCCAGGGTCTGAAGGTTTGAGTTCTCTGTTCCCGATTCTTTCTTAGAAGCTGTTCCCTACTACTGGAAGGAAGCTCATCCTGTACTGTAATTAGTAGCTAGGAAGCAAAGGAGAAAGTCAGCAAGGTGATACGGAGTATCGCAATGCAAGTGCAACGAACTCAAAGAAAGAGTTGTTTACTTGTCGAAGTCATAGGTAATGGTCTAGTCCCACACCCACGGGCAGAAGGAAGCAAGCGTAGAAACTGATTTTAGAACTCAGTATCCGTTTTTTCGAAGGAAAGCAAAGCTAACCATCTATCTAGCAGTCAATTCAGTCTCCGTCTAAGGCAGGTTCGGGATAAACAACGAATCCAATAGATCCAACTGATTTTCTAACTCAATCAAGTACAGTACGTGAGTCAATCAACTTATTTTAGAACGGAAAACGCATAAAGAAAAAGAAAGGCCATAGATGCGATAAAGATGTCAAAAGCGTCTGTTCGGGTAGCAGAGATGCCTACCTATAGTTGGAAGGCTAGCCTAGCGGACATCGTTTCTCTAAGTTAGTAGGCTCCTAAGGCCACTCATAGCGCCCCCGTCGCGCCGTAAGCAGACATTGGTGATTCTAAAGACAAAGACCAAACCAAACAGGCCGGCCGGGAATGGCTCCTATGCCTTGCTTGCCAGCAGAAATCCCCTTATTGATCCTACTTATCAGAATCGGAAGAAAGAGATCTTGCTTGGCTTGCTCTGCCCTTCGTGCTAAAGCTTGATTTGTGTCTGGTGCGCTAGAAGCATCAGTCTATGGCGCGCGTTGAGCTTTCTGACTTTCCTTTCTCTTCCGGTCGAAATCGAAAGATTGACTTACCCTAATGGCATGGCACACTTTTTAGATGTGGTACTTGAATCAAGAGTACCTATCTCGTTTTCAGAGATGGTAAAAAAGTCTCACTCGGGAAACTAAGCTCTAAAGTAGCAGATAGCAAAACACTCCTTTTCTCCCTGGACCGGATTCTATACTTGATGATTTATACGAAACCACCGGGAAAGCGCAGGCTAGGTTCGTAGCGTGAGGGTGCCGTCAGTGGCTCTCCTCTACTAAGGGCAATTCTCCCCTTTGAGTCTCTACCATAAAAAAAGCAATTGATTGATTGGAGGTAGAGTAAAACAAAGCAAAGCAAAGGAAGAGGCCCCGGACCCGTCTAGACCACGAGTACGGCTGTCACTATCCATACGTAGATTTGCTTTTTGTGGGCAGTTGAAGTGAAGAGCTCCAGCTAAGCGAACTGACTTGGGCAAAGGTGTAAGCGACAGATAGGCTGTTTACTTTCTTTCCTGCAACCGGGCCTACTTTTTTATTTGAGATTTGATTAGTGGGACCTAGCAAGGAGTTTATCCAGTGAGGAGAGAGAATACTATAAGTCGCATATACGCTTCTCTTATCTTTATATCTTTCTATTGAGATTTCGCATATCAGCTATAGGAGGTCATAAAAAGAGTGATATTTCGCCTATCTGCTTTAAGTAAACTAGTATAGAAAGAAGAGGGTCGCATATCGGTTGTCTTGGTTAAAAATATTAAGTTGGTAAAATCACTTGCTCTCCCCCACAAACAAAAAGAGTAGATCGTTCGACCTTTGTTGAGATCGTGTCCCTCTATTCAAGAAGCTCTGATTTACAAGCGCTGAAAGCGTTTCGTTTAATCACGAATCACTCACTTTCAATATCTAGAGCATGAAATCCGATGAACTGAGAGGTCACTCGTAAACAGCTACTTATACTGTAGACTAAGACCAGATAGCATAAACGATCTTCTTTGAATGAAACTCTCCTGCCTCCACTAGTCTTGATTATGCCTCTATACTAATCAGACTCTCTTGATCAAAAGGCTAGAAAGAAGGACGCGGTAACTCTTTTTTATTGGACATTTTCCTTCGTGTCATGCCACTCTTTCTTTGTGGCTTCTAACCGGAAAAAAGGCTATGGTCTTTGATTGACGGAGAATTCGGGTCTTGGACTGGACTTTCTCTCGGGCCAACCCAGTCGAACTTCTAACAGAGACTTTTGAATAATCATAAGGGATCGCCACTGTACAAACAATAAAGAAAAGATGCGATAGGCTAACAACCGGAAATACCAGATAGCTTGATGGCTTACAAGTGGAAGGGAGAATTGCTTGATTACTGGTGCCTGGTCCCAACTTGATTTCGCTCGGGAATATCAAGTTTCGGTCGAGTCCGCTTCGCTACTTTTAATACAATACAAATCACTCCTAGAAAGTAGGGGTTCAGCTTGGGGCTAAGGATCCACTTTTCATTAATATAAAAATGGGCGCTGGGTTCGACTTCTGATTTCGATCTCTTTATCCGTCCCTGGCTCACGCACAGGCGCATGTAAACTAAAACAAAGGACCTAAGTACAATTTCACCGCAGTTTGTTGAACGCGCACCATCCCTTGCCCGTGAAAAGCGCTTTTTCTGCTATTAATGTATTCATGTGCAGCCCTCTCTCTTAATCAATTACGACTTGTGGCCAATGGGGCATTCGTAAGACCGCCCCTTTTCAATACAAAAAGTTGGATTCGCATCACATATAGAGAAGCCATAAATCAACTATTTGACACAAGCCGTTCCTATGATCCCTGGTTTCTTCCTTATTTTCTTAGTACTTAGTGAGCCGGATTTCATGCGTAAGTGAAGTCGACACTTGAATAAAAGAAAGATCAGTCTCACCTGATCCGCCATATCCCTGCGGATAATCATAGCTTACAAGATCCATTTCTTTCTCTTACGTGCCAGTAAAGTAAAGGGCCAAGGCAAGGGAAGGGGCAAAGCTGTGAACTTGACTTCGCTTCTGTGCTTGCTGGCTAGCAGCGCTATAGGGCTTTTTTCTTCACTTTTTTGAAACTGAATATTATGGTAAAAAGAGATGTTCTAAGTCTCCTTTATTAGAAAGGGATTGAATCAATCACACCTTCAGCCTCTTTTGAGAGCTTAGTTTTGAGTAGACCAAATAAACCTCGGGCAAGAGTCCGTAGTTTTTCTCTTTTTAGAATAGTTAGAATCTACATTTTCTTTCTCTACAAAAGTCGCTGTTTCCAGGGTTGACCTTAACCTTAGTTCAGGAGTGATGTAACTATAGATATATGCCGCTAAGGGCTTGCGTGCCTCGTACAGTAGCTACGTTCTGGTACGTCCTATGGTCTTCAGTAAATACCTGGTCTTTGTCCCCAGCTTTCAATTCAGTTCAGTTTCCCCAGCCGTGGGAAATTACTAGCAGACCGTCCTTCACCCATGATTTGAACATCTGCCCGGCCTTCTCGAAGGAAGAGAGAGGGAGCTCTCCTATATCATTAAGAACCGGACCTAGCATCACTGGGTGCTTTGGTTCTCGCATCCAATAGTTGTGGGGTGCTTATGCCGAAGTAGTTGGTGAAGCGCCCTACCACCTGCTTTCCTAATATTGATCTTCGCTCATACTACAAGGTTTGATGGAACTTCCAAAATTTCGCCAAAGTTCGAATAAAAGTTCGTCAATAAGTGGCACCTCCTCCAGCACCTGCTTCACCAAAGAAAGGTCTTGCTGATGTGGTCCAAGATGAAACCTTAAAAGGCTAGCCCCTTGCTTTTGGATTTCGGAGAGGTTGAAACTCTTGTATGATCCAGAGGGACCGGTGGCTAAAGCCCTCATCAACACTATTGCATGCGCATGAGAGAGGAATAGCGACCAGAGTTCTAGCTACTCTAGTCAAATCTGATTCTCAAGCCGGGTGGATAATCAGCCAAATCCCCTGTTTTCGAACTGATTTGTCCCGGCCACCCCGAAGGAAGATACTATTCAATTGACTTGACGAACGAGGCAATCTTCCCCGCTGCACCCGACTCTGACCTTGATTACTGACTTGCTACTAACTCATTGAGGAAAGCCATTCATCGCGTTCTGGTCACGCCCGTGATTTAGCGCTTTATCTTATGGCTAGGGACAAGTGATGGTTTTCCCTGTACAATAGACCCAGTAGATCCAGTTGATTATGCTCGCGCTCATGATAGGGATTCAGTTCCTTATCTAGAAGCATACCTGGATATATACTCATAGTGGCTTCCATACCTATCTCCGGTAAAGCTAACAGCATATCAACCTATGACTAGTAGACCCATACCAACAGTATACTTTAGCATTTCCAGATCTCTTTCGTTATCCTATGTTACGGGTTACGAACCCTACAGAGCAGATTGAATGCAATTTCATTTAGATCAGGTTCAAGATCCATACCCGGGCGGGGAAAGGAACAAGAGGGGGATGGCTAATTCCGGGAATAGGATCTAGCCCATACCCTTCTTCGACCTGCTCCTCGAAGCAAGTAAGGGAATGAAGATGATAGAACCCTGTTAGCAAGAAGGAAAGGAGTTGGCTTACCGCATTGGATAAGGGCTGGGGCGTTAACTAAGTACTAAAGCTGCTGGAGCGGCTGCCTTCGTTGATTACCCACGAAGGAATCGGAATCTCGCTACTTCCCCTTACTGTCCTAAGCGGGGGAGAAGGCTGTCAAAGTCGTTGACCATAAATCCGGTCTTCGAGAAGGAGCTGCTAAGGAAGAGAATACAGAGGAATTCGATCAAATGGTGGGTATCGTATAGTTGATTCCGGCTGCTTTTAGGAGCCCTCGAAGTATTCAAAAGGAATTGATCGAGGATTCTAAACCTTTTCTAGCCTACTCTAAAGTAAGAAAGCAGCTGCGGTAGCGAGTGCAATAGCATCCATGGTATTACGACAATGAGGATTCTCAATTTGACGGGCCTTCGCTCGCGGAAGAACTGAGCCGTAATAGCGAACTCTTTACATAACATAAAGTGAGTCAACTTGCTCGATGTAGGCTTGCTCCTCTTGGCGGCCTTCTTCAAGTAGGCTGATTTCTTCGCTAACGCTTGGGAATTCCTAGAGACTGAGCAACTAAGTTGAGTTCCTTGGCGATCTCACGCTTGTAGCAACGGAAGAAGAACTACCTACCGGAGGGCTTGACTTACACCGCAGAGTGGTTGCTGTATTTTTCTCATGTTCCTTCTCCGACCCTGCTGCATTGCTTTATCTGGCTGGAATGGCATGGGGGCCGCATAGGAAGATGTGAGTTCTATCATTCGCTCCAAGATAAGAGATTACAGCTCCTTCTGGGGCAGACAAAAGGGCTTTACATAGTCAACTTCCGGGATGACCTATGTTTGTTTGGAAGAAAAAGTGCTCTCTTTCTCCCTCCCTGATCGAGACTGGGGTTGAATCTTTGCCCATGTTCCACGTTCCGATATCTGGGACATCCGAGAGTCAAGTCTCACCCCATCGGGCATGACGATTGCTGCCTATGACAGTGAAAAAAGGGCTGATAGCGCCTCATTCAGTTGGACATAAAGTTTGGGCCTAAAAAAAAGTAGGGAATTTTTTCTCAAAAAAATGGAAAAAAATACGGGGAAAATGAAAGAATGGCACGATTGAACTCTCACTTAGGAAAGGAAATTGACTTTATACCAAAAATACGGGGTTTTCTAAAAAAAATGGATTTGAATTTTCGTCTAGGAAGGAAAATGCACTTTATACCAAAAATACGGGGTTTTCTAAAAAAAATGGATTTGAATTCTCACTTAGGAAAGGAAATTGACTTTATACCAAAAATACGGGGAAAATGAAACTTGTTCTTTCTCTTTTTTCCCATGCTTAACACATGCAAGTCGGACGGGAAGTGGAAGTGCGGTGATGCATGCAGCTGAGGCATCCTAACAGACCGGTAGATTTGAACCTTGAGACTATCCGGTATGAACGATGATGCGGGAAATTGTTTAATATAAAAATGTTCGCACGTAGTGACACCCTATTTCTTGGTATTGGTTCGCATTCTCCTACATCCACAGTTCCTGAAGCTCTAGTTCCAAGGTAGGACAATCTAAAGAAGGAAGGTGCATCTCCGACTTTCCCAGCTGCATGAAACCCTAGATAGACAAAGAGACCATTCGAGGGGACTTCCTTGAGAGTCGATATTCCGTGTTGGGTCAATAGAAATATGCTTTACAATAATTTTTTGGTAGATTGTGCCATTTCTTCAAAGAAAGGGTTCTCCTTCTCCCAAGCTGTTCCATTCTTGATAGGGTATCCCTAGCTGGTAAAGTATTCGATCTCGAAAGTGGCCAGCGATTTGCACGAAAACGGAGGGCAGGATGAAGACTTCCAACTCAACTGACTCCCGAATTCTATCTCTAGAACGGATAAACAATCTTTTTATATGGGTGCCCGGGCGTTTACATTCAATATTCCACAGATGTAGTCGATTGAAAGCTTCCCGCCCATCAGCAGATCGAGGTAATTTTATATTCATTTCATTTTATAGCAAACCTGCAAGAGAAGGAAGGAACTCTACCAACTAGTATTTAGAAACAAGAAAAAAAAAAAAATGTATTGCCTGAAAGAAGGAAAGCGGGGTCAACGAACATCCCGAAAGAGGCGAATGCCGAGGAATGGAAGCAAGAGCATTGGAGATAGCGTGTCAAACCAACTACTTCCTTCTAGTCTCACGTTCCATCTCCTCTCCTTTCAGTCGAGCGGCCTCACTCCTTCTGTACGTGTACGGGAAAGCTCTAGTACGCATTAATGTCGCAAAGAATTTTTTTTTTCTTTTTTTTCCAGCTGTAACTATAAGAAATAGGCTAGCCAACCATTCAAAAGTCTTATGGTGAGATAAGAGGACTTTTCCTCTTAGATTCGTAGTAGAATTACTCGACCCATGAGCAGAAAAATGTGGCATTAACCGAACCGCGCCTTCCATACTTACCTTACCACCCGCCGCCCTCTCTGCCCGCTAACTTCGGTACCCGGGGCCTCACATGCTGAAGCAAGAAAGCCCCTGTCTTTTATGACATTTCTAAAGCCAACCTGGAATAACAAAAGCCAAAACGACTTCCTTTCTTTCTAGTTCTCCCCGTCAAGCGAAAAGGCACCCATTTCTGAGATTGGATCCTGCTTGCCAGCTTCAGAATAGAATATCGACTCCTGTGGTCAGCTTATGATTCCGCTTTTATAAAACGAAGTTCCCAAGGCTACGCCCCTTTTGTTTTGCAAGGTAGGTAAAAGATCTTGCTTTTCACCCTCCTTCGAGAGGGCTATAGTTTAATCGTTAGATGAATGTCCCGGTATTGACAATCTTTCATAGGCAGAGCTGTCATCTCTATCTGAACAAACAAATCTCCTTTCCTTGCATTGCCCGGTATAAATCGTATGGTATACTCCAGGTGGATATAGCACCATTAATTCATGCATTTAGCAACGTTGGACCACAAATTCGATAGATGAATTGAAACTCTACTGACCACCAATCTGAGATAACTCTCGGTGCTTCTGACCCAGCCCTC
>JANZLH020000358.1:40000-42939 GCA_026770325.2 Erythroxylum fimbriatum
CTGCGGACCCCCCCCTATCCTGCCACTTCAGCACCTTTTGATCTTTGAGAAGAGCATTACGAGCCCTCTCCTAGAATGTTTTTGTATATTCCGAAAATTCCATGGTAGATCGTGGAGAATGAATCCGGGAATCCAGGACATACTCATCCTGAAGCTTCTGCCCTCCTCTGGGGAGGGGTTTTTATAGATAGAGAGGTGAGTCGAGGATCGAAAAGACACTCGACTGGTTGGAGAGGGCAGCCCCCGCTTGACCGATTTCTGGGAGTCGGAGGATCATCTGATGACCCTAAACAAGAATCAGAAGGAGCAGCTCTCGATGCGAGATCAGCAGCAAAATCAAGAAGAGGAATTGGATGCCCCAGAGCAGCAGTCCCCGGATAAGCCTTAAAAAAAAAAAAACACAACGGACCGTACACAAACAAAAGAAACAAGAAAAGGGCCATGATGATGATCCTATGTTCGTTTTCGTCCTGTCCCGATGATGCGCTCCTAGCTCGCGGAGTTACATACCAGAAAAAGAAAAATCATCTTTCTATTACTTTGAGAAGAGAATCGTTGCTTTGACCGACGGACTACGTGGGAAATACGAGATTTAGGCAAGCCGCTACATTGAATCCCCTTGCCCTTGAACGATATAAGAACGACTTTGATTCTCTTAGATAGCAGTCGATCGGTTCGCATCTATGGTCAATCAATAGGTCCGCGGATCGATTCTTCTATACGATAAATCTCCCATCTCTTGTTATTTTCCCGATCGTCGAATGCGAGATCGGAAGGCGTAGAAATTTGAATCACGCCGCATCGCAAAAAAGTATTATCTCGGGCAGCGGTTGTTGTAGTCTCGGGTTTCTTGTAGCTTTGGGGATTGGGACATTACTTTCTTCCTGCAATAACGGCAGAACCATTGATCATCTCCATCTTCGGGTTGGTAGTCAGACTTCGGTAATTTCAGCATATCATTGCCTATATCCTATATAAAGAAAAAGGGCTCGTTTGACTTTGAGCTCTTCTTGATGTCAAAGTGCAAATCCTTTCGATGACCTTCTTTCTTCCCTTTGTCTTTGCTACCTTTAGGAGGTCTCCGACTGATATCTGCAACATTAGCATATGCGCGTCGTTCAATCAGGTTAGGCTCTTCCGCTTTTCCAGTAGCACGTTGAGAGAGTTCATCGAAAGTAGTAGGGCCTCCAGCAATAATCAAGCCCGAGCGCAATTCAATGCGGATTACCGAAATACACATTTCAACCAATTTGGGATAGATTCTGCTAACTTCTTTCGTGGGAGAAAGGCTTGCTAATAAACGGAATCGTTCCATAGCTCAACCGACTCCTCGGGTTTTGACTACGCCGTCAATCTTCCTTCCGTTCCTCAAAGAACGAAATCAGGAGCATAATAACTCAAACAACGTGTCTCAGGACCTAATAGATCCCGCTTTCAGTCTGGAGAACTAGCGGAAAGCGTTCCTTCGGAGCGAGCTAGGGAACTGCTTGATAAGCAGCTTTTTATGTTATGTTGAGCGATCTCAACGCATTGTGTCTTAAATTGTGCTAAATGCTCGAAATGAGCGATATGTTCTTTTGGATCACCAGTCCCGTCCAATGTATCAAACTTCGGAGGGACGTAGTCTCGCAGGAATGCTTTCTTGGCCACGCTGTCATCATATGGCCTCTTCTAGCTCCTATGATCTTCATTTTTAGACTGTGCCGTGGTGGCGATGATCTCCTTAACTGCATCTTTCTACTTTTGATCTGCAACGTCCATCACGGATGAAGAAGAGGTCGGCTATCAAAATCGGTTCTTTATTTGACTTTGTTGAGGTTTCTATAGTCAATGCACAGGCTACGACTTCCGTCGTGCTTTGGAACCGGTGCCCCAACGCTTTGATGGCCTGATGTAGCCTGCGAAAATAAGATCCTTGAGCTGCCTTCTTAGTTCCGATAGTTCGGAATCATTCTATATGGCGAAAATGCTGGCAGGCTACCGGCTCCAGCTCGATCCGGTGGTCTACCGCGCGTCTAGGTGGAAGTGCCTTTGGCAACTGCTCCGGCATGATGTCTGCAAACTCGTTGAACACTTGCTCAACCGATCCGTTGGGCAGTGGATTGCCTGCTCCTCGAGTGAGACTAGTTCCGTAAAAGAAGGAAGGAGGAAGGGCCTCGCTTCAGCTGCAAGGCTGATATGGTTTCTGTCCTTTCTGTGGTGCTAATCATTGGCACCATGCACGGGACCTTACCTTCTCGTCTATGATGCATAACGCATTTCGGGCAGTGGACCGAGCTGTGATCAAGAGCAGAAAGCCCAATCTTACTTTGGATTCCTTTGAAGTAATCTAGGAGAACGGCCATGAAGCAGGTCCTTCCAGACCTCTTTTCTACTTGCAAAGACTGCCTTCGCCATTCCGGCAATGGGCCGTGCCTCCGAGTTAACTTTATTTGGCTCGGGTCTCGTTCGAGCCTTAAACCCAATGTTCTGACAGTATTCAAATGACTACCTATATTCCCTCAGCAAGTAAAGCGAAGTGATTCAGGAACGGACGGGGAGACGGTAGTGAAGTAGTTCGGGGCAGAACTACTAGATAAAGGCTTTCCAATGATTCTCTGATTTTGCTCCTCACCTGCTGACCAAATGCAGTGAGTTCACTCACGTAGCCCGTATGGATTCCGTCTCTCTCCTCCCTCAACCAGCAGGCAGGGACTGGAGACTGGAGGAACCCCTGCTAACGGAAGAAGAGGCAATACCGACGACCACCCTGCCCCTACCCTGACAGACCCGAAGCGGAGCATGGGATCTGGATCTTGAAGAGCGGATTCCCCGGGCACGGGCAACAAAAGGCGGGTCCTGGTCCTATCTAACTGAATTCCAGGGATTTGACGGCGGACTTAAAAAGCCACCTACAGACGCTTTACGCCCAATCATTCCGGATAACGCTTGCATCCTCT
>JANZLH020000358.1:44772-73799 GCA_026770325.2 Erythroxylum fimbriatum
GTATTTGAATTAATATCTCTTTTTATCATAAAGAAAGTAAAGCCTTATGTTAAATAAATAGTTAATTAAAAATGAGATAATTGAACTTGAAAATTCACCCTTTCAAAAATGAATTGAAAAGAAAAATATAAAACCTATATGCAATATGTAGACTCCTGCAACTATGAATTTTTTGCTTACTTGACAAATTTTCATTTTAAAAGTAAAAGAAAGTGAAATAAAAAGGGGGATATGAACTAATCATAACAACTGCATTAGATAGTCATCAAGTGATTGGTATTATACCTCAAGGACCAGAGCTATGTAAGGAAGGAATGATTCTTACTATAGAGGCGGTCTATGTTATAACCAAGAGGAAACGGTCTATTTAAGTCATCAAAAGGATCAAAGATAACACTTATAAATTACAACTTCTAGGTGAGTATAACATTAGTATTATGTTTACAATTGTTTATCTTTCTCTTTTAAATATAGGTGATGGTTCCAAGTTTAATCCTTTTAAAAAAAGGAAATGATGTGAACTCAACTAGCCAAGCTTTAAAGGATCCATTATTTATACCTAGTTAACTAGTCACAAGAGGAAGGATTAAGAAGGTTAAAAAGACTTTTAATAGACTGTTTGAAGACATATATGCCAATCAAGCTTCAAAAAGAACCTTGAAAATTATTTTCGAAGGCTTGCTGGACCTATAAGAAGACCAATCATTGGGGAGTTTGATATAATCTAAGGTTGGAGAAGACTTGAATGTTAATATGGTCTTAAATATGATTGTGTTATAACGTGTATAACCCTCTAATTAAGTTGTGAAGGACATTACCTAACACATGATCATGTACTAGTATATGTAACTCTCAAAAAATCAGTTAGTAAAGGACACAACCTAACCCATAATCATATAACTCTTGGAAAAAATTGGGAAGACAAGACCATGTCCCAAACCATATCAAATGGCGTTGAAGTTTTCATAAGAAGGTTTTAACATCTCTGTTTATTGAGAGTTATGAGTGCTTCTTTTCCTTGTTCTACATTGAACTTGAACTTATCAATGCATTCTTTCTTAGTGGAGTTTAAATACTTAATGAATTTGCCATTTGATTATTTATAATCAATGCGTCAATTCTTTGTATGTATTTTATTTAGCTTTCTTAATATAGTGTAAACTTATTTGCAACATCTTTATAATAGTACTATAGATCAGTTCGGTCAATATACGCTGGAGGCTATCATTATATATGTCCTAGGGTTGTTGTACAACTGTATTCAAGAGTCCTCGGTTGTGAGGGTATCTACATTGTTGGACAAGTTAGATAGCACAGTTCGAACACAGGCTAATATAATCAAAAATAAAAACATGGTTAGTAGTACAGCAACAAGTAGTCGAGTTGATATCAAACAGAAAAAAGGTAAAAAATATGAAATAGGTAAAGGATTGCTCGAGTTCATGATTGAAAGAAAGTTGATCCATATTGAGACACTTTCAGCAGACGATAAGAAAGCAGTAGTTAAAGAGAAAGGAAAGGGTTATTTAGAATCCAATTTATTCGCTGTATGTGATTTTGACTTAAGTCTTATCCCGTTGAAACTCAATCTTCCAATGGTTTGCAAGCCATTAAATTGGGAACACATATCGGAAAATCATTTTCTTTTTGACTTTGAGATAAGGAAGCCTTTTGTGTTATCGGATATGGTAGGCGGTTACTTAAGCGGTCCTACCTTAGATATATATAATAGTTTTAGTCTTAAATCATCCTTAGATATAAATAATAGGTTTAGTCTTATATCATCCCGTAACCTAAGCAATTTCTATATAGAATTAGAAGATGATAGGTATAAGGAAATGTGCAACATATTGAATGGGCTTCAGAAACAAGGATTTCAGATAAATAAAAAAATATTGGAGTTCATTAAGAATAATCGTGCTACTTTAGAAAAAGTAGGTCTTCTTATGCCTGGAATACTAGCACACATGAATCTGAAAGAAGCCTACGATCTTATGAGGAAATCTTATTACCTGAATAAGGATAAGGATATAAAGAAAGTTTGTAGCCTTAGTGTTCTCTTAAAGGAATTAGCTAATAGGGTGCAGACAGCTAGGTATGAAGATTTCATAATCAGGCTAGCGTCCGCATACGAGGATTATGTCTTTTATCTGCCTGCCTTTATGGACTTCCGTGGTAGAATCTACCGCAGTGGTATCTTGCATTTTCATGAGCGTGATTTAGCTAGAAGTTTAATAGTCTTTGCCAACAATCATCAAGAAGGAAGCAACCAGTCGGCAAAGGACATAGTAGCCTCTTCAGCTGCCTTTAAGTATAAGAAATTCTATCTTTATGATGATGCTCTTAAATGGTATAAGGAAAACCAGAGTTTGATCTATGCTTCTGATGAGAGTTTAATAAGCTTCGCTAAGGGTGCTAGTGATCCATTTCAGTTCATAGCCAAGGTCCTGTGTAACGATAGAGTTCAAGAATATAATAGGATACCAATAACTCAAGATGCTGCTGCCAGTGCTTATCAGATCATGAGTTATTTATTGCTTAACGAAGAAATGGCTAGGAGAACGACCCCACCCTGATGGGAAAATACAAGATTTATACATGTACTTGCTCCATGATTTTAAGGAATTTTTGCATCATCGAATAAATGATAAATTACAGATGGAAATCATTGAATCTAAGTTAGATAGAAAGCTCATCAAAAGTCTATTCATGCCATTGATCTATGGGAAGACATTGATCAGCATGGAAAATGATATTAGGCTAAAATATGGTGAATTACTTAGTCGAAAGGATAGCTATAACCTCGCAAAACTTAGCAATGAATTTTTGATCCATAAATATACAGACATAGTCAATTTTATGAAGTTGATTACCATCATTAGTTGGTTTTGTTCAGTAATGGATAGAGCTGTTGTCTATAGTATACCATATTTAACTACAAAACAGGATTTTATGTCTTTCTTAAAAGAAGAGATAATGGTTTATGAAAGGACTACCAAAAAGAGACGACGGGTTACTCTAAGTGTACCTACTATGAAGAGGGATAGGCGAAAGACTCAATCCTCATCATGCGCTAACTTTATTCATCAGAAGGATGCATACATAGCCATGAAAGTAGTAGAATCATTATTGAGTCAACGTGCACCTATATATATGGTACATGATAATTTTATAACTACTTCGCCTTACGTAAGAATAGTTCCTGATATATATACCAATGTATTTATTAATATGGGACATCCAATAAAAATCATCAATGATTTTATTAGGAAAAATCTGATTGACCCATCATCACCCTTATACTATCACATGCTTGAATATCCTATACCATCTGATGATCTTACAGATCTCATGAATTCACTTTTACCAGAATCTCTAAGTAAAGAGAAAAAGATATGGGATAAAAAGGTATCAGAGTTTGTTAAGTATTACAACAACTATGTATATGCTGTGTGCAGTAATCAAAATTGGAATAAAATTCAGACACTTTTAGAGAACATAAGTCATAATTACAGCGTACATTACTAATTAATACTAATGAATTACTGCCTTACGTAAGAAATGAAACGGACCTGCCTGTAGATATTCTACCTGGTAGGATATGATGTAGGATATGATATTCTAAGGGAGAGGGCCCTTTCCAACTTATTCATCAGGTTTTGGTTTATGATCCTTCTTACCATCCGTCTTAGCCTTCAACGCCTCCGCCTTAGCCTTCAACGCCTCCGCCTTAGCCTTCAACGCCTGAGCCTTCAACGCCTGAGCCTTGGTATTGTAGAGAGTAGGTTTGGTCTTTTGACCTTCCGTAGGGGACTGACTGACTTCTTCCTGTTTTGTACTTTTATCAGTAATAACTGGATTCTTAGCCTTTTCTTCATTTTTCCTCTCTTCATTTTTCCTCTCTAGTTCAAATATGTAAATAGTGGTTGCATCTTTACTCCCTAAGTCTATTACTTCTCTTGGTCGTGTGTCTATCCAGACATTATTTTCATCATAGACATTCTCTCTTTTCGTACTCTGTTGTAGTCCGAGGTTGATAAGCAATTCCTTTTTGACAATCTTGAGTTCTTTCCAATCTATTCTGAAGTTAGCTGAAGTTGAGATCTGCTCCATTAAAGATAGATCAGCTAATTGCCTTTGAAACCATTCTGATGTTACTAAATTTTTAGCAGGACCCTTGTGTTTAATAATATGTCTATCATCTTCTATGTCTAACATATAACTCTTAGGGGCTAAGAATATTCCTCTCTTGACTTGGCATTCGAGTTTAAACATACCCAATTCTTTGGAAGAAATGATATCGTCAGGAAGAGGACTTCCTAAAACTACAGAGTCAGTATCAGTGTAGTAACAGTCAGATCGGGAAATGTACGGGTACATATGAATCCGAGCACAAGCTGTTATAGCAGCTGACAATTGAACAGCCGACATCTTAGGAGCTTTCCATTCAGTGTCGTCAGTCATGCTATTATTATTGGTAATGTAATTGACAATATAGTAATGATCGGTAAGCTTCTCTGCTGATTGAAAATTATCCTTCTTCATCAATTCCTCATATTTCTTTTGATTGCAGATCTCTGTTACTGTACTTTCAGGATTTATACCAAATCTACCATAGAGAGAGTTCATTATAATTTTATATAAATATGTCATAGCTTCATCACCTGATTTCTTGGATTCTAGTCTGCTTTCATAGAGGTGTGAGACAAAGCCTTTGAAAGGACTGTCCTTCTTCTCAAACAAATAACCCCTAAGAGGAATTATATGATAACCTAAATTACGTGCAAACTTCAACTCTTCGCTATAAAAGACTCCAACGAATTTTCCTGTAGGAAAGACTAAAGTACCAGTTTTATCCTTATAAGGTAAGAATGGACGTGATATATTAGTAGGACATACTACATAGGCCTCAATAAATCCAAACAAGCTATCTAATTCGACGCTCTCCAAATTATTCTTCCAGACAGGTATACCACAAGGCATCGGATATTCTTTCATAATATAAGGATATAAAGAGTTCACATCATAATAGAAAAGATTCTCACCATAGGGCTTATAGACATCAGCATGACCGCCATAATAGCCACGCCTAATAAAGGTGTCTTGGTTCCTTGTAGGTAAATGAATATGAAAGGCCTCATCATCCAAATAATTATGACGAAAGATTGTTAGGGAAAGCGATGACAATGTCATCACATTCTCGATATCAATATGATACTTTTCCCAATTAATCTCTTGGGCCTTCAACATCACACCACCTAAGAGAAGGATATCTTGTCGAAGATAGTTTATCAAATCCTCACTATGACCCTGAAGATTAGACACTTCCAATTCAGAATGTGGGATAGAACCTTTGGAACCTAATTAAAGACATAATGTCTTTCCCAATGCTTCAAGACTGCTAGGGAGCAATGTGCATGAATCTCTGAAACGTAATAAGAGCTTACCACCAATATAGACTTTCAACTCGTAAAGTTTATGATTCCTCATCAATGTTTGAATTCTATACGGATTACCACGATCAGCATAATACCTAAGAATGAGAATTCCATCAAATCGGGCAAAATTATGGAAATAAACTGTTCGAAGACGAGGATTTTTATTTACATAGACTTCCAAATTAGATAGAAAATCAAATAACATTCTTTTACTCCTATCTTCAAAGTTAGGATTGAAAATGATTTGATTTTCACTGAAAAAGGTTTTGATCGAATATTCTGGTATGGAAGTAAGATCATCACCTGGATTCACCACTAAGTAACCAGCAGCATATGGTACATGAACACTATTGACTAGTATAGTCTCTATATCGGCTACAATGAAAGAACGACATTCAGTTCCCTTACCTTTGATTGCGTTTATTTTAGTGGGAATACGACTCTTTTTATACATCAGTGATTTAACATCCGGTAGTTCACAACTTCCAATTTCTGACTCCATAACATGGTGAATATGAGTAAGAATATCTGATGATATCTCATTAGGAAAGTCTATAAATTTAAGGGAATCCTTTTGTTCATAATAGATACGAATAAAGACACCTTTAATCACTGCATCCTGATATTGCTCACCATATAACTTCACTAGTTGCTCAATCATCTCATATATCTTCTTTTTTGGAACACGATTACCAAAATGATCACACAATGGAATAGCCTTACCTAAAGTCAATGACAAATCACTGGATGAAGGTAATTGCATTGTATATCCAATAGTAAATTTCAAATACGCAGAATCAATATTGTAAGCATACTGCTCGAGTAATTGTATGAAAGCTAATGTTAAAACATCACAATCAATAGATCGAGGGTATGGGTATATAAAACCAATAGAAGCATAGATAGAACCAGGATAAAGATCTTTCCATCTAACAGAATCAATGCTACTTCTTAAACGTTCCCAATATCCATAAAAATCATAGGAGATAGATGAATAAAACCTATGAGGAATTATATTATATCTTTTGTCCTCCATGCTGACGTAGTATAGTTCCATGCTGAATTCCATGCTGACGTAGTATAGGCCCGAATAAAATTACACCTTAATTTCCTATTACACAAATACCTCAATTTCATATATGCTCCCTTATCATTTAGCCTTATTAATGGTAAGACAATCCCTTTTTGTTTTTTGTTTATCATGATAATATTTTATTTTTTTTTTTTTTAACTAAGCCAATCTCGATAAAGTGAAGTACAGGCATGATGCGGTTGGGGTTTATTCCCCTAAAGGGTGGATCATTTTTGATGTTCGGTTTATTCCCCTAAAGGGTGGATCATTTTGGATGGGAATTTTTCCCTCTGGCAACGAGTTTCATTTTTCCAAAGATTGGAGTAGTTGTTACCGGCATACGTGTAGGAGCGAAAAAGCCGATAAGGGGACACCTTCTCTTAAGGTTACAAGACAAAGCATAGTAATAAGGATAATAAGTTGTTTCAGCATCGGAATCGACCTCTGAATTTATTTACCTAGTAGCGACACGAACAGTCCTTCCCTTATCGAGAGAAGTCGGGTTCCTTCTCTTCTCTCTACCCACCCATAGCTCGTTTCCAGGAAGTGCCCTACTCAGCAAACTCTAAAACCTTTCGCGGGGGGATAGCAAAGTACTTCGGGCCCTGAGCGCGAACGAACAGCTCCTTCATCTCTGAGGTTGATTTCTCAATCACTTTTTTAAAGCTAGGCCCTCCTCTCCCGTCCGGTCCACTGTATTCCTATTATCTTTCCCCCGAATCTATCTATCCTCCGCCCGGCTACAGAGCAAGATAGCTACCATCGCACTTTCGTGAGCGTATGAGTATGATCAAGCGATGGGATATAAAACTAGGTCGATTTTTGAGGGTATGGATAGGGTTGGAAAATCATTTTCTTACATATTGAAGTTGCTTTCCTTCTCCCTTCTATTATACCAGACCTGAGTGTTAGACTAGGGCTAGAGTGACTCCCTGGAATTAGAAGAGTGTAACACTATATAGAGGACGTTGCCATACGCATAGGTTCTATCCAGTCTTTTCTTTCGCCAACCATTTCTTTAGTCTTTCCTCTTGGAATGGAGTCCCTTGTTACAGGGAGTGCTTAGGAGTCTGTGGAATGGCCCTATCAAGTACTCACTTAAAAAGGAAGAGAAGCACTGATTAGAACTGAAACTGCAACTTGATTGAAAAGCGTGCTGAAAACTAGATAGCTGACAGAAAGAAAGACATTTTTGACTTACAATGAAACTGGATCAAGAGTTGCCAAGAGAAAAACCGCTTGCAAAGGAACTGGAGGAACGTAGCCTGGGGTGGGGGCAAGGCTTGCTAATATTCCCTTTTTAGGGGCGGAATTACACTACTACCACGAGACTTGATAGAAGATGAGATGGGAATTCAGACTTTTTTAGATTTAGACTAGCCAGGGAAAGTGACTCGTCAAGCCGGGTTACAAAGCGAGTCAGTTAGGGCCGAAATCTTTTTAATAAGATCTTTCCTATTGGTAAAAGGCACTGGATCCCCCATTACTGGGAAGGGAACAAAACTATTACCACCTATGGATCATACCTATTTGCTCTATCGATAGAAAGTCTTGCTCAGCTGGGAACTAGCACTTTTCAGGAGCAGGGGAACTCCAATTGGAAGGCTTTTAAACCGGATTGATTTCATTTGTCCTTTGATAATACCTTCAAGTGAAAAGGACTGCTGGAGAGAATGTTACCAGGTCTAGTACTGGGACAAGGAGTTTGAACTTTCTCGCAATGAGAAGGAATTAAGGAAGCTGCAATGGATGGAAAAGAGCTCGAACTCGCTCCCAGGGAAGGGAGAGCCAAAGCAACTGCAGGGAAAAAAAATACTCCTAAAGTAGAAAGATGCTATGAATATTCTTAAGAAAGGCAGGAAGTAACTCTCCCTAGGTTGAGTCTCACACTTACTCAGGTAATCCGAGCTCCCCATAAGGCTAGCCTGACAGACTGCCTTACCTTCTGGGCCCGTACCAATCAAAGTCTGTGTATTCACCTTACTAGAAGCTTACGTAAGATAAGGGCTATTTATGTGCAATGCTCGAGAAAAGCACAAAATCCCTAACCTGGAAAGGAAAGAGGAGATCGAAGTCAAAGGGAAGGAAAGCACCAAAGCGAAACACCCACTTCAAGGAAAGGCAAGTCAATCTCTCCCCTCGGGTCTCTCCCTTTAAAGACGTTACTGAGTCAACAAGACTTTGTGTTCTCTCCATCTCAGAAGGTCAGAAGGCCAGTTGATTCCCATTCCCTTGCTTGGGTGCGGGAGAATCAGATCATTGACAACCACCTTTTTGTTTTTGTTGAAAAGATATTTTAGCCTAGAGACAACCATTGAAATCGTGCAACTCGCTAAACCCCCTTTTCGTAGAAACCCGATTTCTTTCTTTAATTAAAAAGAAAACTTGAAAATAGACTATTCACTCGTGGTGGACGAAGGGCTAGTAGAAGCCTATATGGAAGAACTCAAGGACTCAGCTCTTCTCTTGTCACGAATCCTGCTCTCGCCTAATCACTTGAGATGCTGGACTTAGCTTGAAGCATGGCTTGCCGTTTCGGGGCTCGATGCTACTCTTTTGAACATCGACTTTCAAGCATCTCGTAGTTGAGCGGTACTGCCATCAACAGTTCCAACATGAACAAGGACTGACTGCTGAACATGGATAGAACGAGAGTCGAACTCGCATGTCTCTCTTTTCCGGAAAGAAAGAAATCAACCTATCTTCCTTGACCATAAAGCATATCTTTTTACACCAATTACTGGAACATGGATCCCCTTCGACACAGGATGCTGCCTTCCATTCTTTCTTCGTTCTTTCTTTTGGGATGTTATTTGATCAGGAATGGGACTGAGAGAGCTAGAGCCCTGATTCCGTCTTCATTGACCGAGTAACTGGACAAAGAACAAAGGAACGGGACAAGGAGAAGCTTGATGCTAGTCTACTAAAAACGGAACCCATCAAGCGAACGAGTCGCTAAGGCTTCCACAGAACGAGGCTTATAGCAAAAGGAAAGACGATTATATCCAATCAAAACCTCGCAAAATATCTAATCAAGGGTCCATCCAGTTAGCCAATGGAGGAGTGGGAAACTCAAAAAGTCGTGGCAGGAAGCAGCACACCAGGAGGTGCAGGACGAACTCCTTCTTTTAAATATTTCAATCGAGCTGCCGAATCAGTACGGCAGGTTAAGTCCAGCAATTGGTAAACCAGCAAAATAGACACACCCACAAATCATGATTTTATTCAATCAATCTCATGTAGGAGAGCCTATACCAGAAAGTCAAATGTGATAATTCAGGCGAAAGAAAGGTCGATCTTTTTTATACCCGCCCGTGAACCCTTCTCTCTCTTTCTTTGTTGCACAAAACAGTTGCCTTTTCTTTTAAAAAGAGTTGTCCTCTGTCTGTATCAGTATCAGTCGTATCTTTCTTTAAGCAGAAAGCGTGTTCAAGCTCTCTGATTAAGGTACTAGGGGCTCACTAAACTATCGAGAAATGGCTTTGGGCCTAGGATCTCTTGAAAAGTGCTTTTGCTTTCCTTTTAACTAAGCCTTCTCGCTCTACTGGAAACTATCCTCTATCAGAAAGTCTCGTAATCAACTGGATTTTTTTTTACTTGATCAATCGGAAAGAAGAAGGCAGAGGTAAACTCCCCAACTCGATCAGTGGGTGCTCATTGGTCTTCTTGAAACTCCCCAACTGCCGCAGCTTTCGATTTTGGGAACCTCGAGCATCCAGTATATGACAAAAAGGAGTATTCCCTAATGGAGTAGTCAACTCATAGGAACAAGCATGTAAGCGAAGCAAGCAAAAGGGTCTTTCCATTTTTCTGTTTTCTTTGAGGAGAAAGAGAGGGAAGGAGCGGGCTCTTGTTAGCTTGGGCTCAGTTAGATTTACTTGAAGGAAAGGGAAGATATTACCGCTGAGCGACTCAGAAAGCTTTTTCAGGTCACAGGCGTAAAGACCAACCATGCTTAGGAGATTCTACGGAGGATACTATTACCTAGGTTGTGTTCGATCTCAATCAAACGAGACGCGCCCCGGGTGGGCTTTGTGATGTTTATCAGAAAAAAATATGGCGCGAGACACACAGAGATAATAAAATAATGTACCAGCATGCTTTCCGCCCTCCAAGTGAGGTTTTCTATGGGGCACTACGCGTCACGAGCTTGACTGATTGGTGCTTTTTTTCTACCGTGTCTTTTCTTTTTTTTTAGGGCTATCTGGATAGATAAAATGCCTTTGCTTTGGTCCATGTCTTTGAACTTAGGCCGTAGAGAAGTTAGCTGCAGTCATCAGGCTGATTCTGGCAATGCGCATTGATTCCTTCCATTCGAGCTAAAGAGTTCTAAAAGCAGGAACCTTAGCCTCTTCCCGATTGCATCTTGGATTTCTGACTACGCTAGGGCAGAAATCAAGGCTTTTCACACTCTTTCGAAAAAGAACTTGCTTTATTACTTGGATTGGCACTACTTACTGGACTGGCTTGGAAAGCAGTTTCAATAGTTGCGCTTTCCCCGTGAACTGGCACGAAACCTGGCTATAGTGGCTTCTTTTATTACAAGGTCTTTTCTTTTCCGATTGAGTTGCCTTAGTCAAGAGAGATATTGGCTGTCTTCTTCCAGAATCTTACCAAAGACCAGCCATTTTTCCAGTTTTCGATTTTGCCCTTTCCCCTCTTTGTTATTTACTTTTGATTATTCCATGGTGGTTGCCTCTCTATAGAGTAGAAGTCTAAAATTGACTTTTGAAGAGATACAATAACCTATGATATGAAAAGGGATTGACTTTCTTCCCTGCCTCTATATGAATTCTTCCTAGCCGCAAGGGACAGAGCCTTCCAGTGTTTATGTTTATACCTGCGATCAAGTTCTATAACTTGCTTCCAATGCGAGGCCTGCTTATTTCCCAAGGCAACCCCTGAATCTCTTACAACCAGAGTTTCTTTTTCCTTTTTCAGTTTTTAAGGGAAAGTAGGACACGTTACATTCAAGCGAGTGCTCCAGTGAGTTCCTTATTAGAGTCGAGTCTTGTCCAACCATTGGAAGTTCTCCTTCAGACATTAGGAGTTATAGTTTTCTTAATCGAGGTGGAGTAGCTTTCGATGTCGTACCAGCCTCAAAAAATTCTATCCATTCAGCCGAACCAATTGCAGTACTCAGATCTGAGCGCATAGATCTCTCTCTGGGTCTATCTAATAGCATATCTGGAAGTGATAGGATATCTTATGATGACATCTTTTTTGGTATATCTGTTGGCGCTCTAGCTCTATAAAAAAGGAGCTGTAGTTCTAGTGAATGCTTATTGATTTTGAATGCCCATCCCTTCCCCTGTTAGCGCTTTCGACTTGGAGCGGCTCACCCCCCCCCCTTTTTTTTTTTTCGAAAAGTCTCAACGTCCTCGTTGAGAGTCGCTCTTCGAGACGTCAAGTAGTCTCTGACTTGGTCTTCTAATCGTAAGTTTCAGCCCGTTCCCAGCTTGCCTCGCTCTCAGGTTGGCCCTTCTACTTGACTAAATAGTATTCCACTCGCGCAGTGGGTGTATGGGCTAGGTTTGGTTGATCTTTTGGAGTTAAAAACAAGAAGGTCGTCGCTCCCTTCATAGGCCTTGCTGCTTTATCTAAGTGGGTTTGGGCTAGGTCGTTGCGATCCTGCCACCTAAAGTAGTCTGATGCGCAAGCCCCCTCTTTTCTCAATGGTGTGGGGCGTCAGAGGCTGTTGCTCCGTGGCCAACTCGAAGGGGCTTAAGTTCGACGCAGAGCTTTTTGGTTGTTAAGTTATAGCAGCACTGAGCAACATCCAACAGCTTCAGTCCTTCTGGTTTGCACTAAAGGTTTAGCGTAGCCCTCGAGGAGTCCGTTTATTCGCTCCGTCTGAGCTTTCAAAGATATACCGACCATGGGTATTTTACCATCAGATAGCGACAGTCGTTTTCTAACATTATCGACCTTTAAATATCGGGTTTTCATCAATTTCACATAACATAAAAAAGCTCTTTTATTTTCATAATCAGAAACAACTGGATTTCCGACCTCTTGCATTGCATTACCATAACCAAAATAAAAATGAATTAAAACAAAAGAGAGATTGCTCTTGTAATTCGGAATGAACCTTTCTTGGTGGAGGAAAGGAATAGCGATGGATTCCTATGAAACATCCAGGAACAATCAGATTCAATCGGACGACGAATTCTTACGTGGTCCAAGTAAATCAAAGATTCGCTTCCACGATTTCATCTATATCGAATCTTAATATCTATATCGAATCTTAATATCAGAATAGCTTATATAGTCATGAAAAAATTCAGGTGCACTGACTTTTTTTTGATTGATTTATCTTTCGGATCTGATTGGAAAAATGTAGAAGTAGGAAGACTTTGTTTGGCGGCGATTTTTTATGGTATCTAGAATAAAATGTCCCAGGACATAAAATATGATAAATGAAACATGAGGAAGAGTATACCCTGTAGTGACCATAGCTGTTTCCCTAATCGACTACTTATCATCATATCATAATATAATTAGCATTCCACTTAAAAAAAAAAAACTACTCGACAGGCGCTTTTTTTCATATCTATATCCTCTTCTGAAAAATGAAAACTAAGACAGGAGTTTCGTGGAAAATAGAAACGCCCTTTTATTTCTATTTCTCGGATTTTAACCGATGACTTACGCCTATTTCTTAGGGCGTTTCAAGAGCGTGACTCTACCGCTTAGTTAAAAGGGCCCATTTTTGATTCAATTGATGAATTAGCCTACTAGAGTTCACTGCATTTATAAAGATCGATTTTATTATAAAAAAAAGAGAGTATATCATTCGTGTCTCCGTTACAACACGGAGAAACTAAATAGTTCCACTGAAATCCAATGAGAAAAAATCATATAAGAATTTGGAGGCTGTACGCCTAATTTTCCTGGGATTGTAGTTCAATCGGTCAGAGCACCGCCCTGTCAAGGCGGAAGCTGCGGGTTCGAGCCCCGTCAGTCCCGACCTAGGATCCGATCCGATGAATCGATCAATTCATCTCTCCATTTTCTGTGAAGAGGGGAGACAAAGAGTCAAATCGAATTCCCCGCAGGAGGATCCTTCTTTCGTTTCGCATTTCTCATCGGACAAATCAAGTCAAGGAATCCAAATGAAAATAACTAGTACCGATTGGTGGGGGAAAGACATATGTAGGTTGGTAAGGGGTATCAACATATTCAGGATTCAAAGAGATACCGTACTGGTCTGGCTTTTTTCGATTGTTCCTGATCTATCGAATAGAGTAGCCATTTCTTTTTTTTCCCGGGAGCACATAACATTTTTTTTAACATATACCATCAGCACCAAGCAAATCTGCCTTTTCCCGCAGGTCGAAGAGCTCCTAAAGCAATCGGTTCCAGAGAGTTTTTCTTAGCTCCCGATACGCCGAATGCGGAATCCTTAACAGGTGACGATGACCATTGCGGTAGCCACCGAAGTCCAAGATAAGGAAGATTAAGAGCCCGGGGAACATACCTTTAGGGTCCTTTATGAAATCATTAAATGGATCTTCAGGGACAGCAGAGGATGGTCTCTTCACGATAGAATCGTACCCAAATCGTCCTTTCTTTCTAACAATCATCCACCTCGAAAGAAAAAAGCGAACGCGAACCAGTTGATCCGCAGTTTCATCCCTCGTACTTAGAATCTTACGATGAAAAGAAGGAATACACTTAGGAATGCCAGAGCGGTTAAGTGACACCGGAAAAGGTAAAGGGAGGTGAATTGTCTTTTCACTATTCCTATAATACCTCTGAAGGGCCACACCGCAAGACTGACAAAGCGGTGCCGAGACACCCCAGATTCCGTTTGGTATCACAAACCCAACGGGCGAAAAGGTAAGTGGAAATACAACGTTCTTTAGTTTTTGTTAAGCAACCGAAGAGGCATAACTGAACCTTTGTTATCAGTCCAGCTATACACCCAGGGCTTCCCAAGTCCCTACGCTTATCTGAGGAAGAGCAGGCATGCATAGTCAATAAGAGATGCAGAGAATGCAAGCTGCAAGGAAGAATGCCCACTTTGATTTGAAGGGAAATCCGATCAATAGTCCAAATATCCCACGGACAGTTAACAGGAAAAAGAGGAAAGAGACAAGATCCCCTCATCTGCTTTCTTACCAACTGCCCATCTGGAAAACCGATATTCGAATTTCCAGCTCGGCTTACGCGATTGATGATTGTTAGAACTGTCTTTACCCGCTAGCTGCTCTACTCACATACCACCGACACAATCGTCAACTTGATTTCATCACTCAGTTCAAGAGTCCACAAGAGGCTAGGTCAGTTCAAAAAGTAGAAGTGGAAGTGAAAAAAAAAGATCACTACCTTTCTAGGGATGGAGTCGAAGATAAAGACTCTGGAGGTGAGTGAACTTATGGCTTCTTAGTCTCGTTTGGTATTGCTATGGCTAACTCAAGCTTTGTGTCTGGCGCGCTAGACTAACTTCACGCTATTGTGCTTTTTTTTTTTGGTCTCTCTAGCCCAAAGCTTTAGCACAGGGCCTCTTTCTATCATATTTGGTTGGAGATTCTTTCTTTTCTGAACCGCCTTTCTAGATATCCCACGTTAGCATAAAATCAGTATATAGAGTATATAGGGGGAAAAACTTTTCTCTTTATGTGAAAACAAAAGTTCTTCGAGCTTCCCTTACGTCCAAAGGAGTCAGGAAATATCACCGCTCCGTGGGCTGATTTCGCTGCTTTCTTAAGCTATCGCTCGCTTTACGAGTGCAACCAAGTTCAAGAAACTGTTAATTAAGATACTATGCTGGTCTCTATCTAAGAGTCAATATCTGTGAGAAGCTTCCTTCTCATACACATCCGAAGCAAGGTTTGATCATCAGCATTAGAGACTTTTTCCGGTCCTTGAAAGAGCGTCATCAGTCTAGCTCGTCATGACTCGAGCATGGCCTTAGGCGGAATTGGTCCTGGCCGGAAGAACGAATGATACCGGCAAGCACAGAGCAGTCGTCCAAAGGGGTTACGTAGAGTTGTCTAACCCCCGGTCAATCCTTGGAGCTTTCTCCATGCCCGACAAAGAAAACTTGGGGCGAATCGGGGTGATGTAATCCACTGCTCGTTTAACTAATGTAAAGATGTAATTCCACGCAAATATGGCTGCCCGGAGAATCCGTAAATCTGAGGAAGATTAGGTGGGGAAGGTCATAGTGAAAGCAGCAAGCTGGAAAGTATCCGCCCCTCTTTGATTGTGCACAGCCCCTGCCACGAGACACCTAATCGAAGAAGCGCCTTCCTATGCAATAAATGGGGCTACTTTTATAGCACCCTGTGGCGCGAGCCTTGTCTTTGTGCGTGCCGCGCTGTGCCACATCCTTCTTGGTAGAGTGACGCCATTCTTTTCTTCCTTCGCTGCTTGAAGACGCTATAGCTGCGCCGGCTGGGCCGCTTCTTTTGCTGTCCTGTGCCCCACCCAAGCCCGTATAGAGATAGGCGGTGTGCCCGCCAATGGCGATTAAAGATTTATGCCTTCGAAGACTAACTATTGATTAACCGACAAAGCTCAGACTTTTTAGAGTAACGATTAGGGGTTGACTAAGTGCTATTTGGAGGTTCCCCGTCTGCTCTGTCCAAAGCCCGCTTCCGATAAAGCCACTCGCCGAGCGCCTAAAACGGACCAATGGACTTCGCCCAAAGCCTTGAGAGCCGAGGTGCGAGTAGATTCGCCCTCACTCAAAACTACAGCTTTAATACCCTAATGAAACTCACCTATTTTTGCAACTATTCAGGGGATTTCCTAAGGGCTTGGTCTAGTCTCAATCAGGGGCGCTACCAATCCCCTTTTTTTGAGGTTCCAGTGGGTCGGTCAAAAAAGGGCTTTCTGACCAAGCCTGACAAATCCCTAGCGATCAGTCTCTCGTCCAGCGTGCCTTGCCGCTACAAGCCTTTAGGGAACAAGCCTTGCCGTGCCAAGCCTAAGGTAAGGGTCGAGATTAGGGCACATTTAAAGGAAAAGCCGCTAGAGCGCGTTTTCGTTTTCAGGCCCCGCTCTAACCATCGATGCCGTGGGATTTCCGCTTACGAGAAGCCCCTAGCGCAAAATCCCTCAAAGGGGGAAGTCAAAGGAAGATAGATCATCTGATCTTTCAGCGGTCCCCGGCCGTCCATGTCCCCGCGTCTCAGCATCTAGAATAATAGCTAGGCATCAGTTTGAATTCGAGATCAAGACCCAGAAGTAGAGATAGAGGCAAAGGTTGCAGCAGGAGGGAGAGACGGTCTTTTTAGAATAGGAATCGGCAAAAGTAAGATGCAGGTCTTTCATTCCTTTTTCATTGAAGGCCTTACCCATAGGATAGGAATCCCGGAGCCCATAATAGTCATCGTAGGCCGTAGGCCCAGAACTGACGTTCAGAGGACGGAAGACTTTTTAGGTTTAGGAAAAGAAAGACAAAGAAAGACGAAGAACGTCATTCCTTTTCCCTGAATTTACCTGCCCCAAAGCAGGAAGAAAGGTTAAGATCAGAGAAAGCAACAGCCTCTGATTTAGCTACATCAGTAGAACCGGCCTTGACTTTCTTTCCATTTTCTTCATTCCTGCTGATGGTTGAAAAGGGCTTTCCACTTCCCGTAGTTCTATCAAAGTCAGCCTTGAAGCTGATTTTCCCGCTGCGAGGGCCCTCCCTTTTATCTCCAATCTAGCTAAAGAAGAGCTTCTTTGAAAGAAAGGAGTTCCCCGCTAGAGCACGGAAACCTAGAGAATAGCTAGCCGATTCGCCAACATCGAAACCAATCAGACTTGGCCCCGCGGTTTCTATATCAATATCAAGCTGATTCACTGACATTGGCAACATAACTTTCAGATCATCTAGGAATTTATCTTGATTTGCCGTGCTTAGTCTACAAAGATTGAATTTAGGAAAGACGGCTAGAGTGCCCAGTGCCCCGTCCGAGACAGAGGACTGATTTCTTTTTCCGAGGATTCTATTCAATAAAAAAGGAACTGAGCTCCTTAAAAAGGAATAGCTGTAACTAAATTACTGATTTTGAACCCGATCTGCTAACCTTGATGACAACCCAGTGGAGGGAACTTTCACGAGAAATCAAACTAGAAATGGATATGGATTCCCCGCTCCCAGCCCTAAGAAGCTAATAAGGTAAACCCTCAAACTCCCCGAGGGGATTAGGTTTCATCCTCCTTTCTTGAAAGAGTCGGTGGCAGGTGTAGCTTTCTTCTTGACTTCAAAGTCAAAATGCGCTCCCGCTGCCAGAAGATTGGAATAAGCAATTTGCCTACTTCTAGTTCTAGAATCCTAATCTATTCTAAATGCAAGCGCGATCAACTATACGATGATACCACCAGACGCGCATTCCTTGGGATCATAAGGAAGACTCTCCCTGTGCGTGCTACTGCTCTAAGGCTTTCAATAATGAATTGGATGGCATGCTTTCGACGTGCTGTGATGAGAGGTGCCTTAGCCTAAATCCCGTCCTTTTGAGTTGTAGGAAATGTCCCTTTGCTTTGTGCAAGTGATTCAACTTGGATCTGATTTTTGGAATAAGAAGAAAGAACTGGGCAAAGGCCCTTTTTTGGGTATGGCCACAAGGTAGCGAGTGCAAAGCAAAGAGGCCGTAATGCTAATTAAAGAGCCTTTTCCTTGCATGGCCTCATCGCAAAAAGTCTCTTTCCCGCGCTATCAAGATCAGGAGATAGGCTTTGCGCTAGAAAGAATATATCGCCTAGTCTAACTCTTAAGTCGGAACTAGAGGCAATGAATATTGGAAGGAGTAATTTGCTTTCTTCAGCAGCATCGAGGTATGTTCTTTTCCTAAATGTTGATGGAATGGATGGAATTCCATTGAATAGAAGGAGACCTCTAACTAAAATACGTAAAAAAGAAAAAAGCACTTCAGGTCTTCAGGCGCGCGTAAGGAAGAAACCATCCATTATGGAAGAGAGCTACTTTCGGTGATTGATGCATATCGAGGGAGTTAAAAAGATATCAGTTCAAGTAAAGATCTCCTCTTTTTAAAACCCGCCCCGGATGACTAGATCACTGTCGACTTGAGTCGTTAAGCTACAGATTTGGCCTCCATCCTTTAAAGAGCTTGCCCTGCTTACCCGCGGCACCGAACTCTGGAAAGGTGCGGAAGAGCTTGTTGTTTGAGGACATGACATGGCTGACGGACAGATTAGGAACCAACGGAGTAGCGTCCCTTGATCTTTTTAGGGTGATGATAAATCCCCTACTTGCTTGGGAATTCCCACCGGCCCCTTTTCAAGGCTTGCAAGCACCCTTCTGACATCCTTTAAAAACTCAACGAGAAGAGGAAGCCCGGAATGCTTCTGATTTCAGTATTGGAGATTGGCATGGTAGTTTCTACTAAGTTCTCTCATTTGGCTTTAATGCTCTCTTAATAGCGACGGATGATTATCCTCCCGATTTTATTATTATAATGATAGGTTGAAAATCCTTCTTGCTATAAGTCCATATTCATTGCATTGGTCCATACCTCTCTCATTCTAAAAGTAGCTGTCTCCATCCCTTCTATGAGCAGGGCTTTGAACCTCGGATGCAACTAAAAAACTACGGAGTGATTCTGTAAAGGAAAGGGGCTGGGAGTGACTACTATTACTAAGGGACCAAAAAGCCTTTCTCGTCTGTCATGGAGAACCTTCCCGGGCTCTAGCTCTACCATAGACTTAGAAGAAGCGGGACTAGAGGACAAAGCATCGAGAAGAAAAGCCTTCAGAGCCAAGACCTACTCCTAAATCAGCAGAACTACGGATGAAGCAATAACTCTCATCCTACAGACATCAAAGAAATCGCTGTCTAAAGCCAATGATTTGCTAACTCCTCTCGGCGGGAAGAGCGGACCCGGTGCGGTGACCAAAGCCCAACCCGGGATCTCCTTTACCTAATGTTTTGAAGGCATACGAATCTTGCTTTATACCCCAATCCACACACAACTTCTCCATTCTGGAAAAGGAGCTGAAGAGGAACTTCCCGCCCACTAGTGGTACAATTCAAATTCATTCAAATGTTCTGCAAGGGAGGCAGGCATAGCACTCGAAGATGAAGCAGGTGTCAAAAGCTCTTTCGACAAATCATAAAAAGAATAATTAGCAGCAGCGGCTAAAGCCTCATCCGTACCTTTAGAAGAGTAACCCTTTTCCGAATCTAAAGATACAGACGAAGACCCTTTTTCTTCGGATCCAGGGCAATGGATGGGTTTGAGTGGGGACAGGCTATGTATGATACCGATTATGGGCGGTTCAGGGTGGGGGTCAAAAAAGAGGGTAACATTTTTTATTTCACCGTTATAGCCATTTCTGCCTTTGATGACATGGCCAGGACTGCCGATGGTCAAAAAGGGGAATCGACCCACCTTCAAATGCATTTCGCAAAAAGATCAACTTGTAACATTTCCAGGTCTTCCTGCTCCTTCAAATGAAAGTGATATTGGTGCTCGCTCCGGTGCTTATAGCTTCGTGGATCTAAATCACCATCTCGAGATGGAAGATATGCTGTTGGCGTGCTATTCTCTTATAGTAACTAGCGGTTATCCTAAGCGAATTGTAAATACTACACTAGTGTGGGCGGATCAATGACTACTGGACTCGATGACCTCCTCGACATTAGACAGAAAAATGATATGCTAAATGCACTAATCTTTCTGGTTGAGTACACGGTACTGCCCTTCTAAGTTGAGCTGGCCCGGGAAAATCTATCGCTTAGCGTTGCGTTAACCTATAGTCGTCCTACCTATCCCCTAGCCTGATTATAGCTATTTGACTCTCAACTCTCATGGAAATCCATGTATCTATTAGTGCTTGACCTATTTGGATAACTCCCACTCAAAGAAAGATATGTCTTATCCTTCTGCTTGCCTAACTAGCCTAAGAGACTGCCACGAAGGCGAATGCGGTTTTATGCTGGGAATGAAAGTCTCCTACAATGCCAATATCCAGAAGTGGACTCTGAGCCAATAGTAGCAATGGCCCTATCAACTGCTCTTACAATGGCTACTGGGACAATGCCAAGAGGGGAAACTACCTTTATCACTGGCTTGTGCTTCCCTAAGGTCCATATCCAATGCTTGAAGCCCACTTGCTTACCGGATTACCTACGAGTGTAAACTATGCCCGCATCATACCATACCTCTTCTATGGGACTGTCTTACCGCCTATGAAACCTAGTCGCTTGCAGCCCTTCCTGTAGGTGCCTTGGCCTCCTGCTTCAATATCAATAGGACTAGGAGTAGGAGGGAATGGAACTAGATCGCTAGAAACTGGTACTGCAATTGAAAGGCTTTCAAACTCACTTTTGGAAATAGGGGGAAGCATATTCTTTATTGGAAGGCGAAGGCTAATTGTAAAAAATCCGACACTGAAAAAAGGACTCCAACTAGATAGCATAGCTTACCACTCTAAGGTAGAGGGAAAGGGCCCTATCTACTACTACAATGGATGGTTGGGAACCTCCACTCGCAGGAAGAAGCATTTCTGGGGGCTATCTATTTCAATGGTAGCCCTATCCAATCTTGCAAGAGGAAGAGAGAGAAGGACTGGTCGGGACGGATGGAAAGATTTTTCACTGGCCAAAGAGACTACTTGAAAGGGAATGAAAGACGCAACTACAGGGAGAATCCCCACCACTAGGAGCAATGGAACTCAAGAGGTTTAGCAACTAACCCTTAACACTCCCACAGGGAATCAATCTCTATGTTAGCCATCCCAGGGAAAGAGTTAGCCATCTCTACAGGAAAAAACAATATGAGCTATTAGAGAGAATACTCAATCAATGGCAATAGCAGGAATAGTTCTATATAGAAACTCCATCTAGAAAGGGAATAGCAGAAAGAGAACTGCATGCTTAATCTCAAACCGAAAGGAATGGCTTAGGCTTAGCAAGGGCAAAGTACTTCCGAGAAGGGACGTTCGACCTGAAGCTGAGGCTCAATCTGTTTGATCCCTTTCCCCACCTTCCTTTGGTTAGAGATTCTTGGTCGTAGGAGCGGACGTTCCAGCTAAAAGCCCTGAATGATTCAATCCCTTTCCCAAAAACAGGGGTTATATGAACAAGCCCCGTGGGTCTTATGAAAAGGGGAAAGTCTATCCTGCGCTAAGAAAGGGGAGTTCCCTATCTACCAAGAGGCTGCAGGAGTTGAGGAAAGGTTAAGCTCTGCCTTTGAAAAAGCAAAAGTAACTGAGCTTTCGAACTCTCCCTCCAACTACTAGCAATCGAGCATAGATTGAACTATCCGCCATCAAGACTGAAGTGAGAAGATAGAAGTTGAGATTGGCACTTTATCTTGTTCTTCGTAATATGCCTATTGGTGAATCAGATCTTCTTACATTCCCGGTACCAAGAGCATTAGGCGAGCGAAGTGACTCCCCCTAGTCTAGTGCAAGAGAGTAAGAATAAGTAAGGAAAGTGACTAGTGAAGTGGCAGTATGTCCTGCATTTTCAGTCTTCACCCTGTACTGACCCTTGTGCCTGCAAGCAAGTCACCCTCATGGTTGTAATGCCCACAGAAGCCATGTACTAGTGCCTCGACTGAACAACCCTCGAGTTGTAGTGCTACCCCGTTTACACTGATCAGAACTAGCATCTTGTCTCATTTGCCTCAATCTCGGTGCCTGGTGGTCTCCCCCACTCAAACCGCTGGCAAAGCATTAGGAATGAAAGGCAGACACTTACCAACAAAAGGGGGACAGCTCATCAAAGTAATTTGGCTCCTTTGGATCCTTAGAATCTTAAGAAGGCAAGCTACTCATGGATGGTTGGGAACCAGAAGAGGAACGTAAGTAGCCTGCCCGAGCCCCCTACAAATTAGCCTTTGTTGGGTAAGCGGCCCCTTTGGGGATAAGTAAGAAAGGGGAAGGAATGAGAGATCCAGTTCATCCTCATAGCGCTTTTAACATTCTATTTTCGAGATGCGAAGTAAATGTCATAGTTGATAGCCTGCCCCGGGAGTTTAGTTTCGCCTGTCACCTTACCTCTTGGTAGGGGCGGAACTCCCTCGCTTCCAAGATGGGAGGTTCCCGTCGAGACTAAGCCCGAAGCTAAGAGCTCTAGCTAAGTGGGCGCTACAGTTTAGACTCAACCATAACATAATATGTTATTCTGGGAATTTCCAACAATCTTATTCCTACTGTCGGTATGGATTTCTTCCTCTATCTCCCTTTCTATTCCCCTCCACCATCTTTCTTGGCATGGACTAAATGGCTAGTGAGATACCGGACGATTTCTACCCTTGACGGTCACATATATAAGACGGAGCCTAAACCTATGGGCCTGAGTAAGAGTAATCTCTCTGTCTAATCACCGAGTCCGCATTCCAATTCGGTCACTGTTCGGATGGTGTTCACCTGACCGTTTACATGCTATTGTAATCGGCATGCTTCCTTTTCTTCCCTGAGGGTTATCTATTTGCTCTACTTTAGATCTCTCTTGTCGCGATTGACTCACTAGTAAGGTAAGGATACGCACGATTTTTACTTTGACAGAAGGAGCACCTGGTTCAGCACGAACTAAAGGTTAAATTAACCTCATGACCAACTGCCTTAATGCGCAACAGCAACAGCTATAGTTGCTATTCTCTTGCCAAATCATCCTTGCTCCTAACGGCAATCTTTCTCATCAGCGGCTAGAGAAGAACAAACATCCTTGCTTACCAGAGCTTCCTAGCTACCTTAACTATAGGAAGAAAAACCTCGTTAGGACGACAGCCAGAAGGACAGGCCTTTTACTTTCTTACTTCGGATACCTGATACCCATTTCCCTTAACCTTGGACGAAAGCGCCCCGATTGACATCAATTCATGAATCATGAACTGCCTTGAACGTAGCATTTATAGGCTAGGGCCTTGAACTCAGAGATAACAACCCCTAGGATCTGAGGATACCCGAAACCCTAGACCTCAATAAAGACCTGCTTAGACGCCTCTTACCCAGACCCTTCTTTCTTTTAGTAAGGAACTTGCTTTACGACTTAAGGTCTCCAGCAACGGATACTTGCACCTAAGGGCTTTGAGAGAGACTTTTTGCGCTGACCCGACTTCCGATACAACCGGAGAGACTTCCTAGATTGACAAGTCAAAAAGAAATCAGAAAAAAGAGAAGGCAAGCAATGCAGAAGTTGTTCGCAACAGCAACTATCGATTAGCCAACAACTGGGACAACAGAAACTGCTGCTAGATTCTTTAAGAAGCGGGAACCAACAAAGCTGCATTGACCAAGAATAAGAACTGGAGGAAGCACGCCACCAGGGCTTGACTGACGTGGAACTGCTACAATATGGAACCGCCAAAGAACTTCTTAAGAAAGTCTCACAAAACAAAGAAGAATAGAATCTGAGATCTAACATGAGATTGAGACAAAAACGAGAGTCCGAACAGAATAGTCACATTGGCTGAGCCCCTTAGCGGCTTATGGGACAAAGGTTACCTCCTTCGATTGATCAAGGGAACAGCGAGATCGAACGGAACAGAGGGAGGCATAGGGTCTCTCACAGACAGCGGTAAGAAAGAACAGAACGCAACCGTAGCGAAAAGCACAGCCGCATCTAGGCGTTGCATCTTTGAAGCCGCATCTAATTGAATTGATGATTTTTCACCCCCCGAAAGCGTAGAAGATCAGATCGGGGGTTAGCCATAACCTGAGATCCTTTATTCTGTCTCCACTTCCCTGAAGCCACTACTTACTTCCCAAAAACCTGCCTCTAGTTCGAACTTCTAGGTACGACAAGACAAGTTGTGGTTATAATAATTATTGTAGTCTAAGTAAGAATCGATTCAAGAGGTCTCCAAGCAATCGCAGCTACTTTCTCTTCCACTGCCTTCTCTAAACCAGCAACAACGGATACGAGAAGAGCTGCAGCGGCTAGGCTTATAGCGCTTACGAGAGCAGCCTATGAGGATTCCCTTTCTATCAAGGCATGATCTTCCTTTTCTTTATCTCACTTCCTTCCTCAACACGGATTCATGGGAAGGGGAAAAGATCCGAACGTTAAAGAGCGGATAAGGAGATAAGACCCGGTAAGCATCCCACAGCGAAGGGTAGAAGAATCAGTCTAAGGCTATGCTCTGGGTTCTGGGAAGGTAGTTCAGTCACACCCGATGGATAAGCAGTGATTCCTCTCTTAGCATCTTACCCGGCAAAAAGCCTTAAAGAATGAATAACTGGCTAATGGCTTTCCTTTTGGGATTGATTTCCTATTGCTTGTCTTTCTGGTATCTTTCAATACCAGTTCTTGTCTTCCTGGTCAATCAAGCTTTCGACGAGTGACTCTAGCCTTAAGAGAAGGTTAGAGAGAACCGTTGCTTTGACATAAAGGTTTGCCTTATTTTTCCGGTATTAAGTAAGTAGTAAGTAAGTGAAGTGGTGGAATGAACGTTTTTCCTTACCGGACCGGAGCCCTAGGAGTAAGGTGCTTAAGAGTCTACTATTTCCTTAGTCAGCTGACGCAGTAATCGATGCAGCTGAATCATCTGTAAACCGATCGGAAAAGAGTCAAGATCATAAGTTCTAGATCCTTCTCGAATTGTATTTGCTGTTGGCTCTTGCCTATTATATCAGTCATGCCATTCTGGTCTTCCTTTCCTGCCTTTAGTTCTCTATCGAAATCACAAGCAGAGGGGAGGAACAAAGTAACTCGGACTATGACACTTTGTTTGGACCGGGGAATTGCACCGACAAGTCACCTGCTCTGCTTAGTTTTCAGAATATCTGGAAGTAGGAAAGACATTCCCTTGTCGTTTACTGCGCGAACTCATACGCATACTTTGATGCTAACTCGAATGATGGATGTCTCGGGATAATTCCTTTTTCAAGGACCTCCTGCAGGACTGGATCCTCATTCTGGACAAAAAGCAATCTCAAAATAGGAAATCTACTCTTAGACTAACTAGGATCTCGCCTTGACCACTAACTAGACTTGCCTATTCTTCGCTAACCACCTACTGTCTAGTGTACGCTTAGTTAACGAATAAATCCTTTTGCAATAACAGGGAATAGCAATCTAAATATTGCCTCCCCTTTAACATCTTTCGATTCAATGTGGGAATACCAGGCAAATTCAAACTCAATCTGGGCAAGGCGCATACTAAGTGAGAGGCCTCATTCTTCTGAAGGCCTTAGGGAATCCTTGCCTTGGTTCCGCTCGGATGATGATTCTGAGGTTTAGGTGACTGATAGATAGTGGTTTTGAAACGGGGAATTTGGGATAAATGCGATTGTGGGTATCTTCTCTTCTTTCCCACTTGGCTTGGATTCAATAGCCGGGGATTCTCCAACTTTTGACTCCGGTTCCGCTTCCCTTGACTCAGCTGTTCGGGAATGGTCTCTTGCAAGAAGAAGTGCCGCCCGCAGGTTTTTCATTAAATGAATGGTTATTCGGGAAACGTAATGTTAACAGTAAAAACTCCATAAGGAAGCTATCTTAACTCCTATCCTCGGAAGGTCTCTAGTTATCGCTATGCTCCTAAGCTAATAACAGATTTTTGCGATGGAGATTTAAGAGATAAAGTTCCTCGCGGGCAGATGCTACTAAAAGTAACTAGTCTTTACCGGTTGTTTACTGATACCTGTTAAACCGCTTGAAAAGTATAGAGGCCTTGTAGCGCCTTTTTAAGACCGATAAGACTACATGGCTATGAGAAAGGTGCCAAGAGTGAGCTCAAAAGTGCCTCCTTTTCTTTCTTCTGTCAATCGTTCCGGTCCCTTTACTAGGCAGTAGCAAGAAAGGTCTCTATTCATACATTTCTTTTCTTGATGCTTTGAATAGCTATCTTTCATAAGCATGATAACTCCATTTAAAGGGATCCATTTTATTATTTGACTTGAAATGAGTTGAACTCATTTGAAATATACTAGACTGGCTTCGATCTCTCTCTACATGAAGCTTCATACAGGATTAGGTTCTTTGATTCCGCTCGATCTTACACTTAAAAAAAGGAGTTAACCAGCAAAAGACGATTTTAGATTACTTACGGGCTGCTTATCGATTAAGAAATCGAATGAGGGGGATTGGGCTGCAACCCCTTTTTTATACGCTCTTTTTAATTAACAAGTAGAACTACGAGAAGGAAAAAGTACTAACTCTTCGCCTTTCAAAATATTGCGTATATAGAGATAGTCAGTCTTGACTTATCTCAAGCAATGTCCAAAGACTCCCATGCCTTTTCTTGGTCGGACCAACCCAATCGGCGATTTCTGACAAGTCTTTTTTCATTTTTAGAGGAAGAAGCGGAACTACAATCAAGCTTTCTTTATGGATAACCAATTCATTTTCAAATATGGCACATTATTGGCTCTGTCTCTCGGTATTTCAATAGGCATTTTTATCGGGGGCCGGCTTTTTGAACGAAATCGAGTTTTACAGGAGTTAGAAAACTTCCAGCTAGATCAAATGAAAGTGAAAACGGAAGCGAAACTGCAACTTCTTTATAAGGAGCACTTGAGAATTCATGAGCAATTACCTGTACCAGATGAGACGAGTCTCCACATCTCCGACTTTTTAGGGAAAGCCTTTTTGGTCGACGAGACTGTGAGGGAACGAATATTAGGGCTAACCAAGATGTATATGGATCTCAAAAGCAATGGAGCAACGAGTCACTATTTTCTTTTATTTTTAGACTCTTATGGTAGCGGTTTTGAATATATTATATAAATGCGTCGCCGTTTTAGCTAAAATAACGGAGGATGGAGGCGGGGAGGGGAGGGGGACATCAAATGGATTCAAGTTTGAACAAAACAGGAAGAGGTTCGATTCCTCTTTGATGTTGTTAAGCCAAGAGCGCAAAGCGCATGCGCGAAATGAGAGCTAGAGGAACAAGAGAACCCATCTACCAAAAGAAATGATTGAAATAGAGCGAAGAATGGAAAGGCAGGCTGCGAGACTCAAAGGGAAAAGGAAATAGGCTAATCAAGAGGATTTACCATCGATCGAACGACTCACCCTGACTCCCAATGGATTACCCAGGCGTGAGTTCGCAAATAACACCCTCTGAGCCTCATGCGCATATCTACGGACTTCCCAACTAACACGGCCAGGATGGTCCTCTTTCTGCTTAAAAACGAAGCTATTCCGACAGCTCCAGAGCTTGTGCATAGTCACGCCAAATAACAATGCCCACCCCGAGTCCCTATCGTCATGAGTGCCTTCAAGATTCGAGCACAACCATACCGACAAGTCCTGGCATGAGAAAAACGACTGCTGCAGCTGAACCGGACAGACCTGCCGCCACACATTTCGAGCATACACACAATCACGCAGGCAATGAACAACGAGGAGGAGGGACTGAAAATAGTAAGTAAGAAAGTCTGACCTCGGGGACTGAGGCTTGCTACTATTTTTCCAACTAAGGCCGAAAAAGGTCCTCATTTGGATGAATACCCGGAAAAAGGGATTTTATTTAGTAACAGATGCCGTAGAATCAAGATCTTAGATCAACTGGGCTTACCTTACTTCAGAAACGGATTCTGCAACTTTAAAAGAAAAAAGCCAATAGTCGCGTTCTCTCTGTTCTACCTGAGCGAGTTCTCGCGAATCAAAGAAGGATCTAGAAGCGACTTAGGTAGACGATTGGATTCCCTTTTTTCATATGGAATAGCTCAGCTCATAAAGAGCAGGGCAGATTGGTGGATAAACGGTAGAGACGACTACAGCCGTTTAACCCACTAAATAATAGACCCTCCCTAAGGGACTTTGGTAATTGAGCTAGATCGATCACTACGGCTAACTTCACCAAGACCGTAACGACATCTAAAAGAAAGACCCCAAGATGCTTCCAAGGATAAATAGGTTGTCCCAACAATGCTTGATAGGTTCCGTACTACAAGAAAAGGAAAGGGCTTTCGAGACAAGCAAACGCAAAATGTCGAATCCTCCCGGTGAGAGCCTTTTTTGGGAAGCGAATTCAATATATCGGATAAGAAATGAACAGGCAGTAGAGTATAAAAATAAAAAAAGGATAGACAAAGCTGTCAATGGATCCTAAAATAAATGGTTGGTCGAATGGTTCAACTCGGGGAGCTTAAGCGAAAAGAAAGACCTAGATCTAGAAAAGCTATGCTGACTTTAAAATGAAAAGAAAAGATAAGCAGATATGGTACTGTGCTACTCCAAAGAGGTCAATTCCTGGTCTTGATTCTGTGAAAATAGTACTTTTTATGTTCCAAAGTACCTATGTGCTCCTATCTACGGAACCCAGGCAGAGGAAGGTGGGGGATATTCGCGAAGAATCAGCACGCACAGAAGAGGTATAGCTAGTCAGATAGGTAGGCGAAGCTTTTGAATTGGTGTAATATTAAGGATAGGGTTCGTAGAAAGCCTGCCTCTTCTATTGGGTAGTCAATCTACTAAGTGGGTGAATCACTCGTGGTAGTCCGTCATCACATCAGTATACTGATTTTGTTGGGGGTGGCATACGCTGCTCTTTTTGTTAGCAATTCCAGGCCTCTTCCTCAATAAGTCTAGAGCCATGCACGAATAAAGCTACGCGCCAACAAACAATTAAGTTAAGCACACGCACAAGGCGCCCTGCCCAGAG
>JANZLH020000358.1:75024-87208 GCA_026770325.2 Erythroxylum fimbriatum
GATCTCTTGTTAGAACGATAAGCTCTCTTTTTATAGAACGATAAGCTCTCTTTTTAAGATCATAGTTATGGTTGGGGTGAGCGGGGCCTCTGTTGCTGCTATGCTAGTGGGAGAGGGGAGTGTTGAGGCGGGAGGTGTAGTGATTCAATTGTGATACATAATCATTTGTTTTTGTTTATGCAATTTTACGTTCCTGAAACGGATCTTAAAAAATCTTTTTATTTCTCCTTTGAATTACTCAATTATATATGAATTTCATTTCGCACCGGAAACTATTCTAGGAGAAGTTCGAATCCGTTCCGTTCGGATATTGATCGGTCTTGGTTTGACATGGTTTACGCGTTACTGGTTCCCGGAAGAGTTAATATCTCTATTAGCTAAACCCTTTCTTACCCTGTCTCTGGACTCGTATTTTGTTTGTACACAATCAACGGAGGCCCCCCCGACATATGTTGCAACGTCTTCAATAGCATGCTCTTACTTCGTCTTTCCTTTAATAAGTCATCAAATTTGGTGCTTTTTGATCCCCAGTTGCTATGGGGAACAAAGGACGAAATACAATCGATTCCTCTATTTAAGTGGTTCTCGCTTCTCCTTGTTCCTGCTCCTAACTCCTCCCCGGGTAGTTCCCCAAGTTTGGCACTTTCCATACTTCGTGGGTGCAACATCAACAAATTCGCTCATGATCCAGTTACAACCTAAGATCTATGACTATATTATGTTAACTGTTCGTATTTCGTTCATTCCATCGGTATGCTCCCAGGTACCTTTAATTGTGATCTGTTTGCCAGAACCGAAGGGTCTTTCTGTGGAAACCTCCACGAACAATCGTCGTTTTTTGATGGTTTTTCCGCTTCTCACAGCTGCTCTTTTCACACCTACGGATATCTGGTGCCAAATCGTCGCCCGTTTCCTTATTTCTTTGATAATAGAGTTGGCTATCTTTGTGGCATCGATTGTACAAGTTCGTGAAAAGGGCTGGACGAGTGGAATGAGGGAGAGCGGCTCGATCGACAAAAAAGAAGAGTAGCCCCCTAGAACCTGGCAAAGTAACTATCAATGAATTCCCGAGCTATTTTCAACCAACATATGCGATTCATTCCGCTCCTAAGGTCAGGATGATTGGTGAGAGGCGAATGAATGGATTTTCACTCGTTGGTTCATTAGGAGAGATTCATTTATACAGGGGTTGCTACAACTGCTTTACACCAATCTTAGTTCCCTTGTTCCATTTCGAACGTATAACATGGATTGCTCCTCTATTCCGAAAACATGAAAAAATCCTCTACCGCCTGAAATGGGGATTTCAAATAAGGTTGGGCTTCAGCTCAGTAGCTCAGTGGTAGAGCGGTCGGTTGTTAACTGACTGGTCGTAGGTTCGAATCCTACTTGAGAATCTTTCCCTTCGCCGTCCTTGGTGAGTCCGGTTGTCTGTGCTACGTTATTCTTAGATCCAGCGAAATCATTGGTTTCAGAGTCCACTGTCTTTGTCTTTGTTGTCTAAATGAACACAAACCCGATTTGAAAACTTTTTTGTTTATACAATAATATAAAATAAAAGCCTCTTTTGTCAATCCGGGGCAATACGAGTGGCATAAACTCTTTATTATAAACGGGCTTTCGATACTGTTTGAAAGATCAGCTCTTGCGGAAGGAAGACTTGTTGGGGTGGGTTACAAGGGCTCGAAGGAGAAGCTTTGGCTTGATCAGTCAGCTCTGAACTCACTTGATTGAAAGTCCAAGATCGGCTGTGGAAGAGAAGAAAAGGAGTAAGCACATGTCCAAGTCGAATCTCCTGTCTTAGTAAGAGTGTTCATAGGCCCAGCAGGCATTTCACTCGGGAAGGAAGCCATTCAGCTGTAGTCAATAGAAGAGTTGTCTTATATCCCTCATCTCATTCCGAAGGAAAGGTCAGCTTGGCGAACTCTCGGGAAGGCTTTGAAGGGGGACTTTGGAATCGAACTCGATGTGCACCAGTAAAAGGGGCGCTTCTGCTAGGTGGGGTCAGTCCATATTCCGGAAAAAGACTGTCCAGTCGCTCGGAAATCTTGTCGATGAGCGCGTTTTCAACGGTATCCTAGACTTTATCTTGGTAATTATCGTGAGTTAAGTTTCGCATTCGCGACAGGCGCCAGGTTGAAACGATCCAAATACTAGCGGGCAGCATTAGAGTCGTAGCAAGCGAAAGGAGATAGTTTAGCGTTTCTGTATTCATACTTCGTTAATAATTTCTTACTGTATTTCGTACGACCAGCGCGGTTGTTCCTATTTCATTTGATTTTTCTGAAAACAAGCACTAAGTTACTTACGGAATCTCAAATCTCTTCTCTCTCTGAATTGATATTTTGATTACCCTCGTTGTACTTACTCTTTCGCAGGATCACACTTCAGCACCAACTTGCCTCACTGCACACTTGATATATATCTATCTTTCTTCTTTATCAGCCGCATGCTATCGGCGCTATATGCACACCGCCAAAGCGAGATTCTCTTTCGAAAGTGAGATCACCATCGGCTTGTTGAAAGAGGTCCTAAAAGCAATTATTTATATACGATAGCACTCGCCATGGATGATACGATTACCTTTCTTGCTCGTCTCTTGATTGAAATTGAAATGGATTTGGCTGCCTCGCTTTGACTGTTCACCATATGTGTATCGTATCGACCCTATATCATACGTACAAGAAATTCTCCCTTCTCCCCATATCACTCATTCACATGCCATATCATTGTTCGCCCTACCAATATTCTGATTTAAGACAGATCGCTTCCCTCAGTCAGTGGGAGGCCTAGTCGATGTAGGCCCTCAAACCAAACGGCGGGCAGCCCAGTCGAAGGAGTAGTTCACTTACCTGTTAGTACATAGACTATACTCATACCCATATTACTACGATACGGATGTGTTCACCCTATCTTGCTTTCACGGCGAACGACCTGGAACCAAAGAGCCAATACACCAACAACCAAGGAACGGGAGTGGAGTCAAGGTTACAAAGTTTCCATCATCAATCACCGCGAGTAGAAAGCCTTGGTCAAACCCCCCACTCGCTATCGGCGTTTGAATGGAACATATTTACAATTTTTACCAAGTGAGCTTGCTTGGGGGGGGGCGAAGCCAGATACTTGTACGGAGATGAGATTGATGCTCCGCTCGCCCTCTTATCGCCACTTTATCCTCTATACAACACCTACCCCTTCGCCGAAGCTTCTGGTTCTTTCTTTCAAGACCACTCTCTATGTTCGTATAAATAAGGGAATGTACCTCTTGCAGGGAGTCTTTGGTCCGCGAATGCCTATTAGATAGAGTAGAGCACCAGCTCATTCCCTTCGCTCCGCTCTCGCTAAGTCGGATTGGTTTGGAAGGCGAGTGGATTAATCCTCGGGTTGGTTGAATTGCTTTGGCTTGCCTTCCTGCCTAACTAAATCAAATCCATTCTTTGGCTTGCGTGCCTACCTAGCTCGAGTTCCACTATTCGAGTGCCTAAGGTGAGTTTCCAAGGGGTTGGTTTCAATTGGAGATATTCCTCTTTTTAGGCAAGTCAAGGCTTGGTTATCAAAACTTTAAAGAATTCGGGGCGTCAAGCCTCAATACTGAATTCAGTGTCCAATCTACCGTCAATCGATTTTCCTGCGCTTTCTATTTAAGCTAACCCCCAGGTGAAATCTGGAGATGGGCACCTATTATCATATGGATCTGGCATATCGTCTGGGTACGCTGGTTCATCAGGGGCTGGTTAATCTGCTGAATCTGGTCTGGTCGAATCCAGTACTGGCTCTTCCTTCGCTTGGCACGCTTTCTAATCATTCCTCCAGGGGATAAGAACCTTATCGATGCGATGTTGATTGAGAAATCAACCTCGGAGTTGAAAGGGTTGGTGTGGCCAGAAGTGAGAACTCCTTGAAGCCATTTATCCATCTCTATCAGTTCACTCCTCTTCTTCCAGAGGAGCCCCCATAGAGGAATTTGTTCACGTTCACATAAGGAAGCGAAGCTTAAACAAGACGAATTCTTCAAATGCGGTCCGAAGAAGGGAAGGAAGTGATTTGATTTCAGGAAGGCGCCCTTAACGTCATTCGATGGTGGGGCTGGTCGAGCAAGAGAAAGGAAAGAGGTTCGGGTGGGTGTCATTCATTCATCGAAGGGCGGGAGAGAGAGGCCGATCTCTAAAATGGGATTCGGAGGCGGGTGACTAGTGGTGCGGGGTTGGCCTTTCTTATATTCCCCTTATTACTCTTATTCTTTTTTAAAATAGGGCGAACGCGGGGTTTAACCGAGACACCCAACCCGGAAGATATGCTTTGGAACCTTTGTTTTGAGACACTACAGGGCCAAATTCAAAGTAAGATTCACCAATTAGTGTCGAGTTATTATGGAGACAATTTCATTCTTCCACAAGAACTGACCTTTTCAGAAATTTCCAACCTTATTCATCATAATTCTAGATCCTTGGATCAACTTCTTCTCATTTTTAGGAATCTTTCTGAATTAGGCGTGCAAAGTACAGAATTTCAGCAGGTTATTTCAATTATTCAACAATTTCTTTGATTTTTTGTAGGTCTGGTATGGAAGTTTTGATAGACAGAACTACATGGGCTTGATTCCGTGGTGGAACCGGATATGTAGGCAAGTCCAATACAATAAAAAAAGTTGGACACCAGCCCCACAGGTGTATGCATGAAGTATCAGTAAAGATGAAGTAAGCATGTCCGCAAAGACTACTCGCTCGCTTTAAAAGCAACTCCATTGAGTCCTGTCAGATCGTTAGTTACTTTCTTGAGGCCCTAAGTCTTGTTTTCCCGGGCAGAAATCAGAGTGAAATTCGATTATCCGGGCGCTGGTTAACTGGTTTTTTGGGGGAAGGGATTAGGTTACGACTCCAACAGGATAAAGTCAAACTCAACACGAATGAATTGAATCCCGACGCTTTCTGAAACTCCAGGAGACTAGCTGTTTCTATTTTCTACAACTAGAGGGGCTCTTTGATGGATTCTTTCTTTTGCCCTAGACCCTGCTGAATTGTGAAAGCGGATTGATTGCTCACTTTCCTTTCTTAACTTATCTAACTATAAAACACATCTCCAACCGGCTATAAAAAGTTTTTGGCTTCAATCCGCCTGGTCCGCCATGAAAGAGAACTGGCCTGGGAATTTTGAGAAGATGCTATCTAATAGTACTGGCAATTTTTAGGAAAACATAAAGCTGCTTTCCTTGTTCTACCAACTCCATTCAAAATGAATATGGAATCCATAGGCCAAGATGGCTAGACGGCCTTAAGGCAATATAGATTGCAAAAAGACTCTATTTTTTATAGGAACTTTCTTTATCCTATGATAAGAACACCTTCCCTTGCCAACTTAAAGATGGACTAGAACTCGAGGGAAGCCAACTACAACTCCAATTCAAACCCCCAGGCTATCAACTACTCCCACTGACTGGACTGGCGAAAAGGGATTGGTTGATAAAGAGTAAAGGCTTGAAAGGAAAGCGACTTTCACTGGCTCTACCTCTACCCCTGGCAGAAAATCAGACAGAAAGAAAGCCGATTGATACCTTATTGGCTACGAAAGCTGATTGCTACTAGCCCTTGTCTTGGAAAATCACTTGAACTAAAAGGGACTGCTTCAAAACGAACTTCCTCACTTACTTCATTGCCCGCAGAGAAAGCATATTCCAATCTTATTGGGCAAGTTAGGGATATAAAGTAAACAAGTGAAGTGAGAGCTCCCCTTTACTTTAACCGAAAACAAAACCAGGTATTCAATCACTGGACTACCTCAAAGAATCCATTCCATTTAGGAGAGGTTGGCCTAATAACAACTATTCCACCAACAGCTTATTCCATAGCAGCGGATGAAAGGAAAGCATTCAGCGGGACACATCTGCATGGGAGTGATTTTCCTTTGGTCATCTGATGTCTAAGCTTGAATTCGATGCCTACTCTTTCACCTTAACCCCTAATCTATAACATTTACGAAAGCCCCTAACGCCCTTCAAAAATAAACTAAACTTTTCTTATTTATTAAATAAGAAAAGTTTATTAATTAAATTAATAGATAGAACCGTGGTTTTTATGTTTTGAAAGTCAGAGTGCGCTCCTGCGGTTGAAGATGATGAATAAAGGGCTGCTTCCCCTAGAACTCTAATAGGAAGTTTTGATGCCGTCCACTGCTTGCCTTCTCTGCGAGCCTTCTGTCATTTCAAGCGAGAAAGAAATTGGATTTTTTTTAGGCTGCGATTGGCCGACCGACGGGAAAGTCAAGTAGGAGTGGCGGTAAGGCTTGATTTTATAGAAGTGAAGTTAGGACATGCCAAGTATCTAGCTGAAAGTAGCCAACCAACCAGGCTTCAAAAGTCTGTTACCCGGTAATCCTCTATAGAGCCTTTTGTTCGCTAAATCGGATGTGAGTCTCTTAGGGTTCCCGTTCGAGAATTGAATGAAAACGAAATCAGCCTAGGGAATAGAGAATCCCGGGAGCCGAGAGTTTCTCGGAAAAGCAAGATGCATAAGTAAAGCTTTTAATAGGTTGTTCCTTGGAGTTGTGCAAGGCGCGTAGTCAAGTCTAGCAGAACGAGAAGCGTAGGTCTAGACCTCGGATAGAAAATCATTAGTGGATTCATTTCTCCGCGACGTCAGGAAGAAAGAAAGCAAGGTAGGAACGAAGGGATGAAGTAGTTCTTCCAACGGAAGAGGAGGTGAAGACTGGGGAGGTAAGAGCGTAACGCCTGGCCCTAGCGGACCCTTCACTTGAGTTCACCCGAGTTAGGGAAGGAAGATGCTCTATCGATGGGTGGAGTAAGGAGTTCAGAAGGAACCATCCGGAAAGAAGAAAGAGAGGACCGGTAATAGATACCGGGGCTTTGCGACTGTAACGATTTAAGGAGGAAAGAGCGTAAGAGTTCCATACCTGGAACATGAGTGCTAACATCTTTGTTAATTAGCACCCTTAGGGTGAGGTGAACACCTTATTCATTCTACTTTTTATATAAAAAGTATCACTTGTCCAAGTGAAATACCTAGAACAAAGATGTAGCGAATTACTAAGTAAACGAACTACATAGATATCGTGAGAATCTAGAGTGAAAAGAGCGAAATAAATCATTCCTCACACACGTACATTTACTAAGAATAAAGTTCACTACTCCGGACTAGCTTCACTAAAGAGTTAGAACTAGAACCAGTAGAATAGAAATGAAAGAATGGCACAAAAAGATCTTAATCTAAAAAAAAAGGGGGGGGGATATGGCGAAATTGGTAGACGCTACGGACTTAATTGGATTGAGCCTTGGTATGGAAACTTACTAAGTGATAACTTTCAAATTCAGGGAAACCCTGGAATAAAAAATGGGTAATCCTGAGCCAAATCCTGTTTTCCGAAAACAAACAAAAGTGTATAAAGACAGAAAAAGCGATAGGTCCAGAGACTCAATGGAAGTTGTTCTAACAAATGGAGTTGACTGCCTTGCATTAGTAAAGTAAAGGAATCCTTCCGCCAAAACTACAGAAAAGATAAAATAAAGGGTAACCCTATATACATATGTTATACATATGTACTGAATTCCTATCTGAAATGACAACCGACAACCCGAATCTCCTTTTTTGGATATTTATATGAAAAAAAAAATACAAATAATTGTTTGAACTCGATTCCAAGTTGAAGAAAGGATCGAATATGAATTGATCAAATCATTCACTCCACAGTCTGATAGATAACTGATTAATCGGACGAGAATAAAGATAGAGTCCCATTATGTAAATATTGACAACAAGGAAATTGTTAGTAAGAATAAAATCCGTCGACTTTTGAAATCGTGAGGGTTCAAGTCCCTCTATCCCCAAAACAAAGAGGCCTCTTCGACTCTCTAATTATTTATTATATTCTCTCTTTTCGTTAACGGTTCAAAATGAGTTCTCTTTCTCCTGCACTCGATTCTTTCACAAACGTATCAGGACTGAATTTGATTTTTTCTTTTTACAAGTCTTGTGATAGATATGATACACATACAACTAAACATCTTTAAGCAAAATAATAAAGGAATCCCTATTGGAAATTGTAATAAATTGGTAATTGTAATAATTACCAATCCAAATTTGGACTCGGACTTAAACTTACGAAGTCCTATTTAAAAATAAATTCCAAGTCCTGGATAGGATTTTAGAAGACTTTCTGATCTTTTTTTTAATTGACATAGACCCAAGACCTTTAGTAAATTATTAAAATTTACATTTTTCAAATAAGGAAGATGATACATTGGAAATGGTCGGGATAGCTCAGCTGGTAGAGCAGAGGACTGAAAATCCTCGTGTCACCAGTTCCAATCTGGTTCCTGACACATGAAAAATGGGTTTATGAGTAACTATTTTATTCTACAACTTAATTAAATGATATAGATCGACATACATATTCAGTTATAGGAAATATACGAGATCATGATCCATACTTGTCCATTTCAGTGTCTGAAAATTTTTTTATGTTTATTATTTTTTCAGTAAATAATATATCTTATATAGTATGTAAAAGAAAAAAAATTAGATTATGTTTCCTCTTCTTTTTTATTTGTTCACAATCTATCTCCTCTCGATCAAACAGAATGTTAATACTGAGAAAGGTTCAATTAATTGGTCAAAAGACTGAAAAGTCTAGTCTAGAGAAGTTGCAGGGCGCGGAAATATCCAAAATGGATCTCAGATACAGTACAAATATCATCCGATCCTCCTTCATTTCTTTGTAGTTTCTTTCATATTTTTTCTATTTTTTTATTCTCTCCTATGTGATTTTATATAGATCATCTACGAGTTGTACGCGGTACAAAGTTCATGACGCAAAACTTGCAAAACTCATTTAGTTCATCCTATTCTATTATAATATTTGTTCAGCTCAGCCGAAATAGATATCTTCCAAATTGGAGAATCCAACGAAATCGAATGCTAACTACCATTGATTATTGAATTAATCGATCAACTTGCTATCGAACATGGATTTTGGACTAACAAATTTTCTTTGATCGGTGGTTGACAGTATACTTTGAATCGGAATCGGGGGCCTGATCGTTTCTACCAACTTTTTGCCCCAATTAATATGATTTTTTTTATATATTCAAATTCAATATTATATATAGATTATATAACAATATTATGCAGAAATTCTCTTTTGAATAAATTAAAGAACCTATATTACTAATCCGTTGCGTATCTTGGTATTCCTATTCATCCACTCATTCTATTCTTTCTCAATCGTCCGTTAACCTTAGAGTAATTCATATAAATAAATGATAGTAAAAACTCAATAAGGCTATAGGACTGACTTTTGAACCCGCTTCAAGTTAGGATGATTAATCAACGAATCGTGGGGCACCCGGTCTAGTTTGATTATGTTTATTTCTGTTTTACTCTTGTACATAAGAAATGAGTCTCCATTCATATTTAGCCGCGAGCAATCTACGTTTGTGATCTCGTATATTTCGCTTCTCCGACATCTTACTGAGTTTCCCCCTCATCTTTTTGCAAAAAGCCGCTCCACGGTGGTAAAGTCTCATCTTGTGTGTTGGCCGAAGTTACAATAGTAACATTTAAACCTCTAAAATGCTCGAGGATTTCGAAATGATCTTCCAGTTCTGGGGAGAATTCGCAAAACTCTGTTTCCATCGAAAATTGAATGGAGTTTTCCCTTATTTCGACCGGAGAATCTAACAGAGACATTACTGTCGAGATTCTGACTGAAAAATTTGACATTCCATGCCCTCGGAGAGTGCTTTGTCGTGCTGGGTCACTGACATATCCTTTTTTATCATTTTTTGACCCGAAGAATGGATTGGATCGAAACGACTTTCCTGTCGAACCCCTTTGTGTCTGTATGAATTTCTGACCGCACGGAATCTCCATAGCCAATTTTCCATTTTTGATTATGACATCATAAGGTGCCTTTGGTACTACTCTTATTTCACACAATCCAGGAACTTCCATAACGTTGGCATGATTCGGTTTGAGCAACAGATCCTGACGTGATACATCTTCGTAATGAAAAGAGAATGGAAACATGAATTGTACGGCTCATATAGGCAAGAAGGTACCTTTCTCTACACTAAGAAAAATCACCTTTTTCTCTTATCATTTCATTTGATTTTGTCTTTTGCACTAGGTCACTACGCTCTCTCCAAACCAAAGCAAACAATCAAATCATTTGTTGGCCCTTTTCCATCTCGCTGTCGAAAATCAAAAGTTTCTGCCGCTTCTTCAAGCCCGCTTATTTTATTTTCTAATTAAAAGAGCTCGATCCATCTCTCTTTTCTTTGGAAAAATGCAATTTCTCTTTCTCGTTGTTGTTGCCAAAAACTGTTAAATCCGCCTTCTCCTCCAGAACCTGGGAATAGAAAGCAGATTCGTGGCGGTCTTGGCATAAACTACGCAAAACTTCACAGAGTGAAGAATGATCAAACTCTATGGGTTTCAGGTGCTCCCGAAGGATAAGATCTATTTCTGTTCCTGGAATAAAGAGAAGAGCGTCTTGACGATTATAAAAAATTTGTTTATACAAGGATAGAATTCTATCTCGAGTCGAAAAACACATTTCAGAATGAAGGAAGTCCCGCCTCGTACGCCCTGGGGAAAAAGTGTGGGTTTTGAACGCGTTCCCGTACAAATTCCACCCATTCCGGGTCTTTATGTGGTTGAGTGAGATAGTGTTCCAGGCTATTCAATATCTGGGACTGCGCACCAGGAGTTGGATCTCTGATGGCAGAATACCAAATCAAGTGTTTTGAAAGAGGATGTAGGAGATGAGATGAAAAAGGAAAAAGCTGGCACGTAATAACACAAAGAAAAAGATGGCAAATTGTAAAATGTCAAATTCTAAAAATCAAATAGAGGTAAAAAGTCAGAGATCAATGTTGTATCAGACTACTTGTCTGATTGTAGTTGGATCTCCAAGTTTTTTGAATGCTCAAAATTCTACTTGAGCATCTAAATCTGGATCAATACCAGCAAAAACATCTCTGAATAAGGTTCGAGCGCCATGCAAAATGTGTCCGAAGAAGAAGAGCAGAGCAAACGAAGCATGTCCAAAAGTAAACCAACCCCTTGGGCTGCTACGAAAAACACCATCGGATTTCAAAGTAGCACGATCTAATTCAAAAATTTCACCCGTGTCTAGCATATTTTTTCACAGTAGCAGGATCACTATAACTGACTCCATTTAGTTCACCACCATAGAATTCAACAGTTACACCTACTTGTTCGACACTATACTTCGATTCTGCTCTTCTAAACGGAACATCGGCTCTGACAATTCCATCTCCGTCTACCAAAACAACTGGAAATGTTTCAAAAAAAGTAGGCATACGACGTACAAAAAGTTCACGCCCTTCTTTATCTCTAAAAATAGGATGTCCTAACCACCCAACAGCTATTCCATCCCCGTTGTCCATTGAGCCTGCTCTGAACAATCCACCTTTTGCCGGATTATTACCGATGTAATCATAAAAAGCTAATTTTTCAGGAATTTTAGACCAAGCTTCGGATAAACTTTGATTTTCGGCTAGCCCAGTGCCAACTCTTCGATATATTTCTTGCTGGAAGTATCCTTGATCCCATTGATAACGAGTGGGACCAAATAATTCAATGGGGGTAGTTGCTGAACCATACCACATAGTTCCGGCAACAACAAAAGCTGCAAAAAAGACAGCAGCGATACTACTGGAAAGAACAGTTTCAATATTTCCCATACGTAATCCTTTGTATAGACGTTGGGGCGGACGGACACTAAGATGAAATAGGCCCGCTAATATACCCAATGTCCCTGCTGCAATATGATGAGAGGCTATTCCGCCCGGAACAAAAGGGTCAAACCCTTCCACACCCCACGCGGGATTTACAGCTTGGACTTTCCCGGTGAGTCCATAAGGATCGGACACCCATATTCCCGGACCATACAATCCGGTTACATGAAAAGCGCCAAAACCAAAACAGGCCACCCCTGAGAGAAATAAATGAATTCCAAAGATCTTGGGTAAATCCAAAGAGGGTTTTCCTGTACGTTCATCACAAAATATTTCTAGATCCCAATATACCCAATGCCAGATAGCTGCCAAGAAGCACAAGCCGGAAAATACAATATGCGCTCCAGCCACACCTTCATAACTCCAAATACCCGGATTCGTTATAGTTCCTCCTGTAATACTCCAACCGCC
>JANZLH020000359.1:80639-106017 GCA_026770325.2 Erythroxylum fimbriatum
CTTCTTCTTTACAACTTTTCTAGAGTTTTCATGGTGATCATTTCTTTGTAGCTATTTGTACAAAATCCTACCATCTACCTGTTATTCAGTACAAGGTAAGTGAGCTTGTGCAAGTTTCAAGCCCAGGGGCTTTTACTTTAGGGGTGTATTAGTAAATATATAAAACCAATTAAGTTTGCCTCACACAATAGCTTAAGTTATTATGGTAAAAAGAAGTTGAAGCTGTTAGTCACGAGTGTGATCTAGCTTTTTTGACTGTCAAAATTGAGGAATTTTGGAAGGGTACCAGCTTCTTGAAACTCGGAGACATCCCTTTACTTCAAGAATCTATTGCTGTTGTTGGCTACCCTCAAGGCAGAGACAACATAACTGTTACTAAAGATGTGGTCCCAAGAGTTGAACCTACACAATATGTACATGATGCTACCCAACTATTGACTATACAAATCGATGCTGCCATTAATCTGGGTAATAGTGGTGGTCTAGCTGTCATGGCCAATAAAGTTGTTGGTGTAGCTTTTCAAAACCTTTCAGGTGTTGAAAATGTTGGCTATATAATACCCATTCTTATAATTAAACATTTCAGGTCTGGGGTGGTAGAAAGTAGAAGATATACTGGATTTTGCTCTTTGGGTCTATCGTGCCAGACAGTTGAAAATGTCCAATTAAGAATGCCCTTTGGCATGCTTCCTGAAACGATTGGGGTTCTTGTGAGTAGAATTAATCCCCTCTTTGATGTAAACACAATTCTTAAAAATGATGGCATCATTCTCGCAATTGATGGCGTACCCATAACAAATTATGGAACAGTTCCATTTAGAAACAGAGCGTGGATCACTTTTGATTACTTGGTTTCTATGAAGAAGCTGAACGAGACAGCACTACTTCGGGTACTTAGGGATGGTAAAAAGCATGAATTCAACATCACTGTTAGGCCTTTGCAGCCTTTGGTTCCGGTGAGTCAATTCGATAAGCTTCCTGGTTACTATATATTTGCAGGTCTGGTTTTCATTCCACTCACCTAGTCCTATCTTCATGAATATGGAGAAGACTGGTATAACACATCACCTCGTCGTTTGTATGAACGTGCTTAAGGGAACTACCAAAAAAGGTCGGTCAATAACTTGTCATTCTTTCTCAAGTGTTGATGGATGATATAAACGCAGGGTATGAGCGTCTTGTTGAATTACAGGTTAAAAAATTCAATGGGATAGATGTTGACAATTTGAGCCAGTTGTGCCAGCTTGTAGAGGAGTGTAGTGCGGATAACTTGAGGTTTGATTTAGATGATGATAGAGTAATTGTATTGAATTATGACTCGGCTAAGAAAGCCACATCCAAGATTTTGGAACGTCATAAAATACCTTTCAGAATCTGGTATGGTAGCACCACTAAAGTTTATAACTCTAGAGGGGGGTATGATTTCATCACGAGTGATCCATCTATAGATGGACCAACTGGTTCTCAAAAGCACAAGGTGTTCTTGGGGCTAGCGGCATGGAATAGAGTCCTCACTAATGAAGTTAGATCTGAGAGAGGGCTATGCTTATCTCCTCTATGTGGGCGGTGTGGAACCCGTACCAAAAGTGCTCTCCACTTACCGCGTGACTGCATAGATGCAAAACGTACTTGGGAAGCAACTATGGTACAAAGCATCAACCACTTTTACGGAGAGCAAGATACCTTTCTTTGGCTTAAAAGAAATTGTGTACAAAATGGTATGGATGTTCATCGTGCTTGGAGATTTATTAGCACCTGTTAGTGAGAACAAGGAACAAGTGCGTATTTGAAGGAGAACAAATCAGTTGTCATGGACATATATGCCAGATCAATGGGCTGATCAAGGACTATATTGCTACTTTTGGCGTCCAATATAATGCGATGCCTCAGCAACGTGCCCCTCTCCTTGTAGTTTGGGTTCTCCCTCATGATAACTGGCTGAAGCTTAACGTGGATGGGAGTGTCATTAGAAGTTCTAGCCAGACGGGTATTTGTGGAGTGATTCGGGATAGTCATGGTAACTGGATAGCGGGGTTGTCATGTTGAGATCACCACCATCATGGTTATAAAGCACTTAGCTCTCAGATACAGTCTCTTTGCGAGAGTATTTCACTATGATGGGTTTATGGTTAAATCTGATTCCATGGAGACGTTACGTTGTTTAGAATTATCTCCTAAAGACTTAATATTCCATCCCCTTGCTAGTTTGATATATGATATCCGCTCCTATCTTAGCAGTGATATATATATAACATGTCATATTTTTCGCGAAGGGAATCAATGCACTGATTTCTTAGCTCGTCTGGGATCGGGAAGTGTGCGTGGGGAGTGTGTTTGGCACACACCTCCTCCTGGTTTGCATGATCTCTTGCGCATTGATGCACATGGGATTATTTTTAGTCGTTCTTAGCACTTCTTTTGTTGACCGACCTTTTTTGGTAATATCTGTTGACCTTATTGTGTAACGGCACGTGCCCATGAGGGAATAAACTGGCCTACTCAGGTTGAAGTATTAACTGCTTGAATGTAATGTCTATTGGATAGTATTTGATTGATTAAATGGTCACTTAACATGACATCAAAACCTTTGTGATCAAGTAGTTATGAGTTCAAATCCTGCCATCACTTATTATTCAGCATAAGGTCGAGTGAGCCTGTGCAAGTTTCAAGTCCAAATGGCTTTCACTTGAAGGGGTCTGTTAGTGAATATATAAAACCAATTAAGTTAGCATCACACAACAACTTAAGCTATTGTGGTGAAACGATCACTTAATTCTTATATTGCACAAAATTTGTTAGTGAACAGTACTGTGCAATTCATCTCATCAGTAAGTTGTGAAACAAAAATCAAGTTGCACTTTAAATTAGGAACATATAGCACATTGTTCAATTTTAGATCTTTATTTAACATCATAGTTCCTTCTTTGTCCGCCATGACTTCCTTTCCGTCCGGCAATCCAACTGGGATAGAATGCGTATTTTTCACGTTGCTCGATAATTCAAAGCTTCCTGCCACGTGATGAGAAGTTTCGGTATCAATTATCCATTTCATAGTGTTATTCATACCATTCAATCTTCCTTGATTTCCATCTTTTTGGGTGTTCAAAAGGTTAAGCAGCGTGTTCCACTGCTCACTACTCAATCTACTTAAGCCTTTTGTCTCAGATTCAGTTGCCTTGTTGTCTTGTGACGTCACAATTGTTGCATGTACTCTAATTGGTCCACCACGTCCTCTTTCTCCTGAGGTGGTTGACTATTTAGATCCTCCTTCTCCACGTCCACGTCCTCTGCCTTTTGGTCTCTCACGTCCACGTCCTCCTTGCTACCTTAACCAATAGTGTCGAGCACAAGGTTTCAAATTAAGAATTACAGGTTACACTGTAATTGCTGTAATGAAGCAGATTGCAACTGTCATATTATGGCTGCAATTGCGATCGTGACCCAAAATCAGAGTCATCAAAACAGATGCCCCAATTCCTGTTGAATTTGTCTCAGCACGTTATGTTCAAAACAGTGCATTATCTTAAAAAAATAATAAGTTGATGATCTGATAGATAAACAGGAGCAATTCACAGACTTTTATGATTATTTGATTTCTGAAAGAAGGTTAGTAACTACTAATGGTAGAGAAAAGATGGGAGTTTCCCACAGAATATTTTGCTACAGTTTCTAATTTTCACTCACTGATTTATGGCAGCAACTGGATGATTGTCTTAGATGCAAAAATTGCATATCTTTACACTCTCTTTAGCTTCAGGATTCAGTTTAAATTGAGGTCTGCAACGGCAATCATTTCTTGCAATTGCACTTGTATCGTCCGTAATTAATCACCTACTGTGGCAGTGTGACTGTAGTATAAAAGATTGTTCCCTTATATAATGTCCATTTATCATAGACAAGATCGAAGTTTGGAATTCAGTTTTAACATGAATTTCGAGGATCATTCAAGCATAGTTTCATGATCCTTTAGCTGCGAAAAGGTGTGAAAATGGATGATAAGTTATGAAGAAGCATTCTGATAAACAATGCTGCTATATTAGTCTGATCAGAACATATATAGTCTCACAGGATAGCAACAATTATTAGCTCAGAAAAAACAGGATTACAACTGAAATATGATTGAGAAGAACTATCTAGCTGATATATGACCAACCATTTATTAGTAGTAGTACATTGCTTCAGAAGTGAAAAGATTATGATGACCGTCAGGATTTAGTAAAGTTGGAAAGTAGGTGGTGGTGCTGCTGCAGGTGGAGCTGGAGGTGGAGATTTCCCAAGAATAATGCAGATAGTCTTCAGCAAGAAACCAACTGGAGCCTTACCAGGAAAGTAGAGAACCAAGCAAGCATCTTTAATGTCGATGATGTTCTTGCAGCAAGTGGGGACAAGCTTGTCGATGCCCGTAAAATTAGTCGGATTTTCGGTCGTACTGTTCAACTCTCTCAGGCAACCTTCTATGTTCTGGCGATAAGGTAAGCATTGTAGAGGATCCTCTAACAGAGCTAATACATATGAGTAGGAGAGCAGGAGGCATACAGAGGCCAAGAGAAGTACAATAGTCCGCATTTCTTTTTCCTTTTTTCTTTTCTCAGGTTGACGAAGGAAAACTGCAAGAATTCCAGGGAATTTATACTACTTTGCAGAACTCATTTGAAGCTAGAACATTTACCGGTTTATCACGGAGAAAACGTGTGAATTCTATCATCTAAAGCCTGATTTAAGGTTTTTTCATATTTCAGATTCCTGTCATGTAATTTCCAAGTTCAAGAAAAATTTGTCTTTAGCTTACCCGATTTCAGGTTCTTTCATACCAAAACTACTATAGATTCTAGTCAGAAGTTTCTCAACGCTGCAACTTTGAACTCTGCTTACCTTTCCACACAGAAGGACAAACATGGTCACGGATTTTATATGAAGTTTGGTAAAGAGCCAACTCCATTTACAAGTAACACAAAAACAGAAATGAAGACATGCTTCAACCTCCACTGACCAACTCCAGGCAAACACAGGTTTTACCAGACTAAGCATGAATAAGAATTAAAAGTATGGATCTCTTCAGATGCTTTAAGGACTATTAAGCAATGGATGATTTATATGGTTGAAGACTGGTTCTAAAAACACAGTTGTAAATCCAGGAGTTCAACAGTTAGCCGAGGATATATAGTTCGGAGGCATAGAATAAGAATTTGTTTATCTGCCCGGCTCTCGTAATGGCACAAAAGCTACTGTGCATACCGGTAGCCAAGCAAGGTTCAGAGATGAAATTAGGAAATTTAACTAGGATCATGTGTTAAGAAGAAAATGTCTGGCACTGGCTTCACTGAAACGAAAATAGTTTGGCAGTCTCATATTACAGGATTCGGAAACAAAGAGAAACTAAATTAAGAAGTCATAAACTACATGTATGCTAAAACATCATGGATGAGGATAATCTGTAATAACATAAATTCCATAACAACAAAAGCAGAGATTTGTCCAAGTCAATTGTACTCTACGACGCTGAAATCTCAACTCCCCCTCTCTGTAAAGCTACCTACCTAAAAGGGAAAGAGAAAGTCTCAGGCCTATTCTCATTATCACTTCCTCTTCTTAGGAGGAGGTTGGGGATCATCTTCTTCCTCCTCTTCCTCTTCATCCTCCTCATCCTCCTCCTCTACATCTTCATCACCGTCGTCGTCGTCGTCGTCGTCGTCATCTTCGTCATCACTTCCCCCTTCACCATTAGCTTCAGGGTCATCTTCGGGATCAGGTTCTTCCCCTCCTTCTCCACCCGAGAAATCTTCATCACCTGCATCATCATCTGGGTCATCTGCATTGTCATCTTCATCTTCTTCATCATCGTCCTCTGTGTCACTGGCATCTTTGTTTTCTGCATCGGACTGTTTTATCTTGTGAAGTTCATCCAAGGGGAACCTGAGGAAAGAGTTACACCTACTATTAAAATTCAAATTCCTCAGTGTTAATTAACCATTCAAAGTCAAGGCAAAGGACAAAATAATGTTTTACCTCTCCTCCATTGGAGTGAACTCTAGCAATACATTGACGTCATACAGCAAAGATCCAGTCTGAGAGAGACGAAAAAAGGAGTTGGTGAAAGCAAATAGGCATATGGCTGCAACCGCATGGCTCCCTGTTCACTCATGCACAAAGGAAGTGGACGAACATGCAAAAATATTCACACAATAAATAAAATCACTTTCCTAGTCCCTGGAACTTCAATTGCTGCTAGATTTTACCAATCTTCACCCACTTCCTTTTATCCCTAAAGTTTCCCAAAAATGAAAAGATCTTCATAAAGAAAACACAATCAAAGCAGTACGCATGTATTCATAAGTGGTTGAAAAGGAAAAGTGTAATAAAATATTACAACCACCAAAAGGTGCAATCAAACAAGTAGTACATGTCAAAAGCCTGCAGATGATTGCATATCAAATCCATCTGAAAAACAAAAAAGTACGACTGCAAACAGCAACCAACGCTAAGAATCTGTACCCATCAACAGGAATTATCAAATCAGTGAATTATTCTTCAAATTGAAGGACCAAAGACCTGAGGTTCGTATCTTTTCCCAGAGGAAGAATAAACATAACACAGTAATCACCACCCTACACGTACAAAAACTAAACAACTAAAATATAGAAACCCTTGTATCAGACACCTGACTCAAGTGTCATATAAACCACATTAAGGTCACACAAACTGTAAGCACCCCAATCTAAACCAAAGGTGAAAGACATAATATGTTCAATTCCTAAAGCTTTTGCAAGAGGCATTGAGAAAACATCAAGAGTAACTTCAGCAAATCATCCTCTTCACAAGCGCAGATATGCAACATACAAAGGCCAGTAGGAGGACTTATAAGGTTGCCAGTTCAAACCATACCCAGAAATTACAAAATACAAAGACACACACTAACTAATAGAGCATAAAAAACCTCTGATATCCAAAAACAAGTAAAAGGGTAACTAAACCAGCAAACAGAAACAAGGAAAACAACAAACAACTAAAAAAGATAAATAATTTGGAAGCAAGAACAAAGGAATAGACTTAAATTGAAGTAAAAGAGAGTGAAGGGAGTTATATACCACAAAGAGCAAGCAAGTCAGAGACTTTGCAGCAGCCAGGAGAGTCTCTACCGCCATAGTCTCCACAAAAGAGCATACCCACATAGTCCTCCCCGCAGAGATGACACTACCCACTTCCATTGCTACACAAACCGTATTCTCTTAACAACACACACCCAGATACAAAAATCTAAGTACAATAACCTAAAGGAGAATGAGCATGCAAGGGAGCGTGCGTATGTATGAGAGAGAAGACAAAGAGACAAAGGCGGTTCGAAAGAGTGACTCCAACCTGATTGGGCGTTTCTGGGTCTGGGTCCGGTTAGGGCAAACCCTAGGGTGTGGTCCGAGTCGGGAGGGCTTTTGATTAAGATGGATATATCCAGGCTAGTTTTGGGTTGCTCCAGAGAAGAGTAAAGAGTTAAAGTGCTTTGTGAGCAAAGGAATAGGCTCTGGCAATAGAAAATTCAGATATGTCTAGTTTGTTTGACCTACTTAATTCTCCTAATTTAGGTGTTATTTGGGGAAACTCCTTTTGCACTTTTTTTAAATTCTTTTGACTTTACTAGCTTTTAAATTACAATTAGGGTAATAAAAATTATTAAATAATAATTAAATATATAAAAAACATCAATCATTAAGCTATTTTTTATTAATTACTTTTAGTACTTTACATTATTACATTAAAGTCCAATTGAGAATAAAAATTGAGTTTGAAGATTACTCTAAAGTAAGTTAGTCACAAATCTCAATAATTATGAAAACCCTATTCAAAGAATTTAATATGTTATAAAGCCAACTTGAATATAATATGGACAAGGACAACTTATTTCCTAAGTTTGAAATGTTATATACATTTTCAATAGTTAATGGACCACCAAACTTTAGTCAAAAGTACCCCATGGCATAATGAACTTGTCCAACAAAGTTACAAATATGATAAGTAGCTAATTGAATTTAAGATTAACGAGTTAAATTTAATTTAATTATTTATTAATCAAGTTCATAATTAGATTTAAATAAAAATTTTAAATGAGGTTTTCAAACTAAAATAAATTTAATTAGATTCATACTTAAAGTTGAATAAAAATTTCACGTTAAACTAGTTTACAATAACAACAATTTAGTAAAAATCCCGTTGATACATAGGATCTGATAAGATCTAGTATTATACAACTTTACTTTTGAGTGATAGAGAGACTGTTTCGGATAGAGACTAAGTAAATGTTTAGATACTAAACTAGTTTACAATTATTGTCAAAGACTTTCACTTTGACTACTACTTTTCAAGTTTCAAAAATGACAATTTTAACCTAATCCAATCCAAAAAGCAGCCAACTTATCCCGTTACCATCCCTAACTATTTCAGGCATAGGTTTATACCATCTCCAACTATTTCAGACATAGGTTTACTATGTCAAGATGGTTTATATATATTAGTATTACACTGGCATTACATACAATCCCCACAGCCAACTTTAACCTTATCATGGAATGAGTTTGCATTGAGGTGAGGAAGTAACCTGGAAGTTAAAAAGTGCTACAGTGAAGGCCAATGGGGCGGCGACTTTTTCCAATATATCGGTCGCAGCTCGACTATCAATGCTGAGCTATGGGAAGTTCACTCCGACCTCACCCTAACTTGGACATTGGGATTTCACCGGGTCATCTTAGAAGTGGACGCCCTAGAGGTCATTCGACTGCTTTCATCTCCCTTTTCTAAGACTGATATCAATCATTCTTTATTGGCAAGTACTCTAGACTACCTATTCTCCACCGTGATTGGGAGGTGAAAATCGAGCATATATACTGGGACGGCAACCAGTGCGCAGACCAACTGACCGTCTTTGCAGTCCAGCGCAGCCCAGGACTACTTCTTCTTCAGGAGCCTCCTATGCCTATCCAGGATCTTATCCACAGGGACCGACAAGGGGTCGAGTGCCGCCGAGCAATGCGTGTTTTAGATTAGCTGTTTTTAGCTTTCCCTTGTATTAAAAAAAAACACTGCAGTTTTAAACAGAAGGCTGGTTGATCAAATGGGTTTGATCAAGTGTAAGATTTTAGTGGAGATTTTGATTTGTTGATCTACCACAAGAAAGCATAACTCAATTCATATCACAATATAAAGGAAAAGATCCATCAATTGACAGTAGTGTAGCAGAGAAAACGATATTTCTGAAATGTTATAATATAAAAACATAATTCATCAATAAAATAGAGGGTAACTGCTCGTTCCCTCTGGAGCTTTGTTACTGATATTTGCACTATAGGAGAAACAACCCTTACGATCACATTCTGCTACAAGACGAGGTATCAACATCATCGACAAGGTAGTGGCTGATGAAACGCGCCTGAACCCGTGTAAGCGAAGAACATTAGCAAGGTTCAATTCGAGATTTTTGATGAACGACTTACAGTCCAAATGAACTACAGGTAGAACTTCAAAAACATTCTGCATCTTTATAAGTTATGGTGATCAAATAAGAGCGTTCACAAGTTAGCAAACCTTCTCAACAACATTGAAGAAAAGGAAAATAAAATTTCCGTCAATGATGACAGCACATGCCAACTCTCATCTACTCTCTAGATTTTGCAGGCAAGAAACAATTGCCTTGCTAAACTACAATTACTGCAGGTATTCAGGCATTCCATTTTCTGTTTCCATGACAACTGATAATCAAGATGCAGGTTAAGTTATTTGATTAAATTTGATGCTAGAAAAATGCCTCATCGAGAGAGGCATACAACCTGTTGATCAAGATTCAAGATGCTCACTAGTCACTAGTTGCTGCACTAATCATTCAATATACATCCACTAAAGGTAGATAAGTTGACACAGGAACGTCAGTAAAATATTAACAACATCCAAACTCATGAAAATTCTGAAAATCCCGATCAGCATCCGATAGGCGAAGTCCGTGCCACAAAACATGCTCAACAGGATGCAAATTCTTCTTTCACAACATAAGTAACAGAACACCATCACATCGGTGACACAAGCGATTAGCTGCTAATCTCACATTGACATCAATATTTAATAACCACAGATAAACTGAAGCATTATTTCTAATGTACAGAAGAGAAGACAAAGAAACCTCAACATTTCATTTCGAATCAAGTACAAGGATGAGAGGGAAACACAGTACACTAATCAAGACCAAGTACAAAAACTTTGACAACAAAAGGAGATCAATGAAATGAACCCATAAACGACTATTACATTCACCATTTATTCAACGCAATCATCAAAATTTCATACTAAAAAAGCAGCATTTGAACAAGAAATATCACTCCATTCATTCACTAAGTTCACTCATTGTGGTAGTTTCCCAGATCGAAAAACAGCAAATTTTGACATTTCCGAGTACTTGTAGTCAATCCCATTCTCCTTCAAGAACCCTTCAAGCTCTCTCTTAACGCCTTCGGGATCAGCAGTCTCACACTCCACTTCATAACACACACCAAACCCATACTTAGTCTCATCAACCTCCAAGTTCAGACCTTTCCAATCATAAACCTCTCTGACATTCTCAAACCCACCCAAACCCACAAAACCCACATCACCCACAACCCCAAACTCATCTCTACACCTACCCACAATCCTCGACCCAATCGAACCCAACTTAGACGGGTCACCGACGCATGCACGACCAATCACTGGATCGATCTCCTCTTCATCTTCCTCCACGCGACTTATTCCGTTGACCAGTAAAGGCTTGGCTTTAAGCGACAAAACGCAGCGTACGTCGTCGTCGTAAAAGCGCAATCGAAGCACTGCGAGTTGTGAGGATAGAGACCCATTTGACGAATCGAAGAAAAGGTTATGTTGGTTCAGTGTCTTGACGTGAAACGGTAAAAGCAGAGACTTCACGTGGTTGTGGCTTGTTGAGTCCACGAGCCGTAATTTGACCTCGACCTCCATCAAAAACTCACAAAGTTTTAGTTGGAGAGACCGATGCGGCTGGATTTGGAGGAGGGATTTGCTTGATTGCGGTCGAGGAGTTGGACGACAGAGGCCGCAGCAGTGGTGGACGTTGTTGCGGCGGCGGCGCGTTTGCGGGCTTCTTCGAGCTCTTCTTTGTCTTCGATCTTAACTTCGATTTTGCGATCTATGGCAAGTCCTCTAGGGAACCCTAATTTGCAGGTCATGGAAGAAGATAGAGCAACCAAGAAGGTTAAACACCGAGACCCAAGTGTTGTCTCTCATGGATACAGGGATTGTTTGATGGCAGGTGCTGTGTTAGAATCGACCATGGAAGATGTTATGGCAGCCAAGAAGATTACAGTGGGGGAGGGTGATGTTCTGATTGATAAAACGGGTAATATTCCTAAAGTTACTCTCTCTATGGCACTTACAAACAAGATTAATAGAAATCTAGACAATGCTATGATTGTTCGTCTTAGGAGGGACATTGGCTACAAGTTGCTCTATTCTAGGCTTGGTGCAATTTGGAACTTAAGTGAGGCTAAAACTCTTGATGTTGGTATGGTTTTTTTCTGATCCAGTTTAATAACGAGGTGGATTACAATCATGCTATTTTAGGAGGTCCCTGGGTTATTATGGGTAGGTATCTACTTGTCCAACCTTGGAATCCTAACTTTAGAGTGAAGAACCCTTATATAGGAAAGACTATAGTCTGGATTCGTCTTCCAGAACTCCCTTTGCAGTATTACCCTGAGGATGTGATAAAAGCCATTTCGACAGTAATAGGTCCTGTTCTTAAAATTGACTTCAATACAAGTGATTTTGAAAGAGCAAGGTTCGCAAGGGTGGCAGTCTCAGTTGATCTTATGGAACCTCTTATATTAAAGTTTGAGATTGATGGTGAAGTTCAATTAGTTGAATATGAAAATCTTCCTGAAGTTTGTTTCTCATATGGTAGATATGGTCATTTCGATACTCATTGCTTCTTTAAGGAATTGCCAGATAATGAGAATAATTCTCCGGTGACGAACTTAAAGGCAGGGAAAGATGATTTCGATCCGTGGATGGTGGTTGAGAAGCGGAAGAGGAAACCCAGTAATCAGGGCAAAAATCATGGGTTAAAGGATCAAGATGAGAATTAGGGATCCAGATATTCAGTTTTACCTTAAAAGGATGTCGAGATTCTAAGAGTTAATGAGGAATCTGTTCAGGGTATTCCTAGAAACATCGATCCGGTGTATGATTCTTTAAGGGAAGGGAATTTTGTTTTCCCATGTGCGCAAAGGGGTTCATCTAACAGAGGAAGAAGTTTGGGCTGTAAGTATGGAAGTAATAGGGACCATCTTACTCCTATACAAAGGAAAATGTCGGACCATCCACTAAAGAGCGAATTACTAAGCCCACTTTAGGAGATTTCTTTGACTTCAAAAATAAGCATGCCTTGGAAAAAGACATTGTTAACCTCCCTTCTACTTTGAACAAAAAAATCATCCTGTTGTGGGAAAGGCTGACTCAACATCGTCTAAAGCTATAGGATCCAAGACCGGCATTACCAAGGAAGCTGTCTCTATGTCTGCCGACTTGGGCGTTGTCCTTGCTGATGATAATTTGGGTGAACAGCTTCTAGGAAGACCACTGGATGATTCCATAATTGTGGATGTTCCCATTTTGGAAGCAGATACTGGAATTCGAGCTAACAATAACTTGTCTTTAGACGAGGATATTGAGGAATTTATGCCTTGTGAGAATGATGACGTTGATCCTTATTTGCGGGATTAATGAGGTATCCTTTATGCCTTCTTTTCTTTTTAATGACTATTTTCTCTTGGAATTGTCAAGGGGCGGGTAAGCCCCAATTTGTGAGAACTTTGAAGTGTTTCATCAAGAAGCATAACCTTCATGTTGTTATTATTTTTGAGCCAAGAATCAGTGGACTTAAAGCTGATAGATGTATTAGTAGAATTGGCCTCCCTTTTTCTCATCGAGTTGAAGCAACGGGTTTTTCTGGGGGTATCTGGATTCTTTGGGATGATTTTTATGAATTTTAGATGGTGATCAGTAATCAACAATTTGTTCTCATCTCTGTCTCTTAGAATAATAAGTTTCTATTTTTTCTGTCTGCTGTTTACGGGCATCCTACTCCATCTTGTCGTGCTAAGTTGTGGGAGCATCTTCTTAATCTAAATACTGCTATTTCCTTCCCTTGGGTTCTGATGGTGATTTCAACGCCATTCTTTATTCTCATTATAAGAAAAGGGGGTCTCCTAATTGAACCGGGGTATGCCGGTAGTTCTCTAATTGGTTTCAAGACATTAATATGATTGATTTGGGGTACAAAGGTTCTGATTACACTTGGCGAAGAGGTTGTATTTGGGAGAGACTGGATAGAGGTATTTGTAACTCTTACTGGAGGTTGGCGTTTCCTGAAGCTTCTATGACCCATATTCCTCGTATTCATTCTGATCATTGTCCCTTACTTTTGCAGACTTACAGTTTTTCTCCTACTTTGGCCAGCAGACCTTTTTAGTTTGTTACGGCTTGGTTAACTCATGTTGATTTTAGTGAATTTGTGAAGAATAGTTAGGAGTCCCATTCTCAGCTATGTTCTTCTCTCTCAAAATTGACTGATAAATTGAAGGCCTGGAATTCTGAAGTGTTTGGGAATATCTTTATAATTAAGAGCAAGTTGTTATATAGGATTGCTAATATGGAATGTGCGCTGGATACACACACATCGATTGATCTGATGAATACTTATAATTAGCTCAAAATTGACCTGGATATCATTCTTCACAGGGAGGAGCTCCTTTTCTCGTAGCTATTGGATTAAATGGGGAGATCGTAATACTACCTTCTTTCACATGAAAACTGTTAAAAGGGGGAAGCGGAATCGGATTGAACTCCTCAAGGATGAGGAGGGAAACTGGGTGAGTGACCAAGAGGCTCTTCAGAATATTCCTTTGCATTTCTTTAGTAGGTTATACAGAGATGATGTAGCACTCCAGTTGTCTTATCTTATCAGAGGGAGTTTCCCTGTTTGCGACCATAATACCATGGAATTTCTTAACAAACCTATTGGTGATGAGGATATTAGAAGAGCTCTTTTCAATATGAAGCCTTGGAAAGCACCAGGTATTGATGGGTATCAAACGGGTTTTTATCAGTCCCAATGGCATATTGTAGGCAGGGATGTGTGCAATGAAGTCAAAAATATTTTTGCCGGAGGAGATATTGATTTTAATATTAATAAGACCTTGTTATGTCTTATTCCCAAAGTGGAGGTTCCCAAGCAAATTGATCAGTTCAGACCAATTGCTCTCTGCATAGTAATGTATAAATTAATCACTAAGACCATTGTTAATAAAATCAAGATGATCATGCCTCAAGTGATCAGGCCCGCTCAAACTAGTTTCATTCCAAGAAGACACATTACTGATAATATTGTGGTTGCTCAGGAAGTTATTCACTCTATGAGAAACATGAGTACAAAAAGGGGTTGTATGGCTATAAAAGTTGATCTTGAAAAGGCGTATGATAGAATTCGATGGGAATTTTTGCCTGATACCCTTCATGAGGTAGGAATACCCCAGGCCCTCATTAATACTATCATGAAGTGTTTTTCTGGTAACTCTATGCAACTTTTATGGAATGGTAGTATCACAGATCACATTCTGTTGACTCAAGGTCTGCGCCAAGGGTGTCACCTGTCTCCTTACCTCTTTGTGTTATGCTTAGAAAGGCTATCCTATGGCATTTGTAAATCTATTGATGAAGGGAATTGGAAACCTATCAAGCTTAGCAGAGATGGTCCTTTGCTTACTCATCTTTTCTTTGCAGATGAACTTACCTTTTTTGCAAAAGTTGATAATTCTCAAGTTGATATTGTTAAAGGGGTCCTCCAAGACTTCTGTGCTTGTTCAAGTTAATGAGTCAACTCTCAGAAAAATCAGGTCTTTTTTCAAAAAATGTTCCTGCGTCTACGAGAAGATCCTTAAGGGCTACTTTGGAGTTTCATGAAACTAATGACTTGGGGAAATACCTAGCAGTCCCTCTCCTCCATTCTCGGGTCACTAAAAAGAGCTATGGGTATATCCTTGATAAAATGAAGATCAAAAGTTTGAGTTGGAATTCTAGTCATCTTTTCCTTGCAGGTCGTGTTACTTTGGCGAATTCATCTTTGTTTTCAATGTCGTCCTTTGCCATGCAAACTTCTAAGATCCCTGTTACTATTTGTGATGAGATGGAAAAAATCAGCAAGAGTTTCATATGGACAAAGAAAGATGACAGAAGGAGTCTTTCTCTAGTTGCTTGGGATAAGGTGCAGCATTCTAAAGGATCTGGAGGTTTGGGTTTAAGGAATCTTCGTTTAGTTAATATAGCATATGCTATGAAAGTTGGATGGCATATCTTGACAGACTCTAATATTCTCTGGACTAAAGTGCTTCGTTCCAAATACAAATTCAACATTGATATCCCGAATAATATTGTTGCTCCTACTTCTTGTACTCCTCTATGGTGTTTGGTGACTGCGAATTGGGATGTTGTGATTTCTAACGCCTTCTGGGCCTTAGGTGATGGGAGTACCGTTAAATTTTGGAAAAATAGATGGTTGCCGGATGTCTCAGAGTCTTTGTTGTATGTAGCTAGTGGGCCTATTCTAGATAATATGATTGATAAACCAGTCTCTTTTTTGTTACTGATGATGGAGATTAGAGATGGGAATATTTTTCTCAAATGCTTCCCACTTCAATTTGCTTTTATATTTCTTCTACACTTGTGCCCTCCGATGTTTGTGGTAAGGATTCTCTGCTTTGGGGTCTGTCTTCTTTAGGGTTTTTTACTTTGAGTTCAGCGTATGATTTTCTTTCTGTGAATTACATTCCTTGTCATAACTTTCCTTGGAACCTGATTTGGAAGTGGCAAGGCCCTCAAAAAACAGAATGTTTTCTTGGTTAGCCCTCAACAATGGAGTTTAACTAACGATGATAGAAAATGAAGACACTTAAGTGACTCTGGGGTTTGTGATATTTGCAACGACGAGCCTGAAACCCTTCTACACATTCTCTATGATTGTCATGTTGTTGTTCGGTTCTGGAATCTTTTTTATAGATTTTAATAATTTGAGCTCCTTCTGGAATGTTAATCTGGAAGATTGGTTGTTATTGAATCTAAAAAGCTCCCATCTCTCTCATGATCATCTTAGTTGGCCTACTATTTTCGGCTTAGGTTGCTGGAACCTTTGGAAACGAAGGAATGACAGAGTGTTTAATTCTGGTGTTTCTTCCATTTTCAATATCTTGCAGAGTACTATTTTTGAAGCTAAATTGATTCAAAATACCTTCAACAAGTTGCCTTCGGAGAATAATAGTCCTTCGATTTCAAGGTTAACTTTTTGGAAATGTCCATATTCCCTTTTTATGAAGCTCAACACTGATGCTTCTTTGGCTGCCTCCACGGGGATTGCTGCAAGTGGAGGTTTGATTCGTGATTATAATGGTCGTTGAAAACATGGGTTTGTTTTCAAGACGGGTCGTTGTTCTATTCTTCGTGCTGAGTTGTGGGCTCTTTATTATGGTATTCAACTCACTTATAATCTTGCCTATTTGGATGTTCTTGTAGAATGTGATAATGAGATGGCTATCAAGATGTTGACCGGTGGTGTTCAAGCAAATTCAGGTTGTTTGTCTATTGTTGACAAAATTCTAGACTTATTGAAGCGATTCAATAATGTGAAACTCGCTCACATCAACAGAGAAGGGAACTTTGCGGCTGAGTCCCTTTCTCATCTTGCTTTTGATTTTTCTCCTAGTTTTCATGTTTTGAGGCAAGTCCCCCTAGTGTCAGTAGATGGCTTAATCATGATTTAATAGGGATCTCTTATGTTAGGTAATTTTTTGCTTCTGTGAGCTTGCTCACTTTTTCTTACCAAAAAAAAAATCTAATTTTTTAAATTATTTATTCAATTCAAAAGTTTATTTTTTATGATGTAGCATGCCCACTAAATATTACATAGATAATTATATCAACAAAAATTAAAGTTTTCAAATGTTCGTTACTCAATTAAAAAATTTAAAACCTTAAAAATTTAATTAAAAAATTTCAAAAAGTTAAGTACCGTAAGATTAGTTATAATACATAAAAATTATCAAATTGAGAAAGTACGCAACAAGAATTTTATTCATGTCAAATTTCAGTCCAAACTTTCACCATATATTTTTTTCCTTCTTGGTCGACAAGAGCTACAAAAAGTTATATTCCAAGAGATTTAATGTACTAGTACAATAATAACATTCAGTATGAATCTCGCTGATATGTAAAGTCTGGGATTTAATGTACTAGTAAGGAAATAAATTATTTCCTTTTATTCAGATTCAATGGAGCTACAAAGTTATCAAAATTATAAGACAATTTAACCTAATAATTAATCTTTAATCTTACATAAATATATTTTGAGCCCTGTTAGCTTATAGAAAATGTCTTTTTTTTTAATAAGATAAGAGCTAATGGTTTTATCATAAATTTATGTGGTTTTTTATTATTATAATCAATCATCTCCCAACAAATCCAATGCAAAATTTTCGAATGTTAAAGTCCTAGGTTGGTTTGTTTTGCGTGTTTTTTAAATCACAAAATGATATTATTGTTAACTTTGTAAACTAGTCATTACCTTTAATTAAAAGAATCACTCGAGTAATGAATATTTATAAATTATTTTTCACAAATTTATAATGTTTTTATTATTTATAATAAACAGTAATAAATAACCCAAAAATTTTCCGCACGCGTGCAGTAAAGGATAGGACGAGAGGTAGGGGGGGATAAAAACAGGTAAAATGTGGCAGAGAGGAGAGAATGAACGGCCGCCACCAATTTCGTGTGTACCAAAGTGACCTAAGAACAACACAGGCATCGTCTAAGCGAAGCATTAGAGAGCATATGACAGACAGAGAGTCACTGGACGAGGGGAGGACCCAACTGCAAAATTCCGTGTTTAATACGGACAGGCTTTAGGAATTAGAAACAGAGAGCATCAGAGTGAGTGAACAACGCGTGGTGTGTATGGACTATGGAGCAATTCCGCCGTAACCACACCCAGTCAACACAGCACGTGGCGACAGGCAACTGAGCAGAAGGGAATTGGAAAATGAAAGGTAGAGTTAGTAATATAGGTGATGAGTGGGGTCCATGTTTTCTTATCCTCCTCCACCACCGTAGAGTAAGATAGGACTCAGGACAACTCACAGAGCCACAGAATATGCCAAGTTCACGGTCCAGAGACACCAGCTCCTCCACCCTCCCTTTTTCTTCCATCTGCTCTTTTTCCATTTGTCCGCGGACATTTCGCACTAATTATGAACACCCAACCACATCCTTCCTCTTCCTTATTCACTTAGATTTGGTTTCGGTGAATTCACCATTTTACATTAATCACATTGACTTCCAAGTGATTTACAGTTATGAACTGTTAGGTATGATTAGTAACTTGTTCAATCATTTAAAAACTAAAGATGTCAAGTTATTTAAATTTGGTACGACTTATTTGCTTCATTATCATTAAGATGAAGAAAAATCATACAGATCTTAAGAAACAAAGTTTAGATCAAATGTAAATCATGCCTAACAAAAAGATCCTATCCCTTGAGATGAATTAGAAATTCTAAGAAAGGATATTATGTCCTTAGAGCGCTATTAGGAGCACTAAAGTCACTTCCATGTTATGAATCTGATCTAAACATAAGAATATACTATTCATAAGTCACACCCAAATTCACACTCAATTGCTTCTACCAAGACACCAGCATCTAGTGGACGGTGTCATAATTAAAGGAATGGGATATTTCCATGTTGCCTTAGGTCCTATCGACACAGAAAAGTCAGCAAGTCAGACGTAGGACGATTCGTGATCTTAGAAAGCTCCTCCGTATAAATATTGGCACACATCAGTTCTTGCCTTCCTAGCTGCGAAGCATTATAACTTAGCCCCTCTTTTACGTCTCAACTCCCAAATCAGTCGAACCCTAAATTGCCTATACAAATTCTGTTAACTAATCATATCAAACGGAACATACTTCATTTCTCTTTTCCGTTCCTTAAATTTTCCTTTTTCGCTTCTTCTCGTTTTCTTTCCTATCTGTGCACGGACTAATAGTCGTTCCCCTGTCAAGTTGAGGAAAAGACAACAATTTCGTACACATGTCTCGTAGTTGCTCGCAGTGTGGCAACAACGGCCACAATTCTCGCACCTGCGGCGAGACTGCTGGTGGTTCAGGCAGTGGCGCCGCCGCCGAGAACGGTATTATGCTATTTGGTGTTAGGCTAACTGAAGGAACTAACTCGTTTAGAAAAAGCGTTAGCATGATCAATCTCTCACAGTATGATCAGCCACAGGACCACAATTCCGATGTTGCCGCCGGTTACGAATCAGATGACGTCGTTCACGCCTCCGGAAGAAGCCGCGAGCGGAAGAGAGGTGCTTTTAATACCATCAGGGAAAAAAAAACATTTCTTTTCACCTGGGGTTTTCTAGTTTTGACTTGTTCTGTGTTATTTGGATTGTTTGTTTTGTTTTTTTCCTTTTATCTTGAGTAGGAGTTCCGTGGACAGAAGAAGAACACAGACTTTTCTTGGTTGGATTGCAGAAAGTTGGCAAAGGTGATTGGAGGGGAATTTCAAGGAACTTTGTGAAGACTCGAACTCCGACCCAAGTGGCTAGTCATGCTCAGAAGTATTTTCTCCGGCGAAGCAATCAGACTCGCCGCCGCCGCCGATCAAGTCTCTTTGATATTACCACTGATACGGTATGTGCCACCAGATATCAATGAGCCCAATTAAGCTTTTTTAATAGCGGTATGCTCCTAAATGTGTGATTGCTAGTTACTGGAGCAATTATAGTTGATACAAGTATGATTATGGTTATAGTAAAATTACGACACTGTGGTGACAATTGCAATTGCTGGAGATCTATTCTGGATCTTTAGCTCAAATCAATAATTGGCTAGCCATGAAATTTTGATCTTTTCATGATACAGGATGATATCATATTAACTCAATCACTTTCTCAAACTTGTAATTTACAGTTCACAAGTCCATCAATGGAAGAAGACCAAGTCCGTCAGGAACCTGTAATGTTACCACTGCCGCAAACAAATCCAAAGTTGAGCAGCAGTATAGGAGGGTTCGCTACTCCATCTTTTCCGGTGAGTCTAAGTCCAGTTGTATTGTCAGTGAGTGGAGAGAGCTCAGTGGAGAAGTTTATGTTAGGACCGAGCAACCCATCAAGATCACCAACCAAGCTTATACGTCCAATACCAATCCTGCCACTACCTGTTCCTCCATCTTCGAAAATGGCTGATCTTAACCTGAACCAGACAAGCCCAAAAAACCCTTTGCCGTTGTCTCTCAAGCTATCAACACCGTCCTCCAACTCCGAGGAGCAGTCACGCTCGTCAGTATTCCAGCCCATGTCTAGTTCTGGGGATAGCATCATTAGTGTTGCTTGAAGAATGTATTAATTAGTCCTATGTTAAAATTAAGGTTGTAAAGGTTGATTGAAGAAGGGAAGTGATGTCTCTTTAGATCAAGATAAATTGGGTTAATCAGGAAAAGCAAAAAGATGGAGTAGTAATTACCACCAAAAAAAAAAGGTGGAGTAGCTTAGTTTAATCAGCGATTACGGTGTTAGCTGTTTAGGTGATTCCTTGTTTGTACAGGTTTTAAAGAGATGGGATGTCGTTGTCGTTTGAGTGGGGAAGATGCAATTCCCTGGTTTAGTTTGTCTGTTTCCCTATATGCTGAAATGATAGGGCACCAAGTACTCTTCCCTACAGTTTGGTCCGCTGTTGTTTCGAGACATTGCCTGGCATATATATTTATATATGAACCAGAATTATTCTGTTTATTTTATTCCAATTTCTACTTTGATGCATGCCTTTAATCTTGTGTTTCTATTTCCTTTTGAAGAAGAGGAATCTTGCTATTTCATATCCTTTGGATTCGGGAAAACCGATTAAGATGGATAAATTCTTTTGGATTGCTAGTTCGCTCTCGTCGAATAACATTTTCAGTTATCAGAATTTCATCCTTTCCCCAAAATCTCGGTGTCACAAGAGTATGTCCTTGTAACATCAACATAAGCTTCTGCGCCGATACTTTTTCTATGGAGGACTGAATCAACTTAAAGTCATAATCTGTACTGCTATTTCTGAAAAGTGAAAACTAAGCTAATACCTTATGGTGTTTTGAAACTTTCTTATTGTAAATCTAATTACAACCTAGAATGTATTTTCAAAGGATTGTGAAAATACATTTTGTTTTGAAATCGCAGAAAAAAATCAGCAGAAATGCAGGATCCTTCGGTAGATAAGAGGCTATAAACTTTCCAGTCCGGCCGTGCAGCTTTTCCTCTTGATTTGCATGTCACTTCCCACCTGTTAAACAAATTTTGGAAGCTTAATATGAAAGGTAGATATGTAACTATACATAGAAAGAACCATTCTAAGATACTGCCATCTTTCTGCTGTAAAGACAAAATGTTTCTGAAATTCAGGAACGAGAGGATGGTCAGAATGATTTCCCTTTCATTGTAGTTTGATGAATTACACATTCGAATCATAAAAATAGGATTTTTGTAAAATGCAAAACAGGTTGCGTATAATTAATATGGTCAAGGAACACCTTAATTATCACGTGGGCTTCTGATGCATAAACAATAGGTATTGTTGGATTAGGAGTGGTTCAACACTTCAACTTCTGTGATGTGACATGGAATTTTACTGAAATTAGTACAAACACCTGTACTTAAATCATTGAATCAAACTAATAAGTTGGCAAGTGAAAGCCACTTGTGATCCAAATAATGTCATCTCTGCAGCATCGTCATTGAAGCATGAAGAAGGCGATTTGGACAATAATTGATTCGCTTGAAGAAGGCGATTTGGACAAATAATTGATTCGCTGAAACCAACAGTAGCGTGTACACACAGGGATACGATGTACTTATGACCTAGTTGTCTTTATCTCTCTGATTCAAGTACCAAATGCTGTGCTATTTAGGTGATCTAAGACTATATTTAATTGAAAGTTTATTAATAGAAAGAAATGGAGCTTAATATTATTTTATTATTTCTAAAGAAGTTTATAATAAAATATAATGGAATGAGATGAAAGAGGAAAGTTTTATATTACATCCCATTCCATACTACATAGTAAAAATAAAAAACCTTCGATTTGGAGGGTTTAAGATTAAATGTAAAATAATAACAAATTTTCACTACATTATATTATAAACCCTTCTATCCATTCAACCAATATTTCACTATATTACATTATGAACCCTTCCAATTCTCTAAACAACAATTTTCTAATATTACATCTATTTACATTTCGTTGCATTAAAAACTTTATGTCCAACTAAACATAGCCTAAGTAGCTAGTAGACAATAAAACTCTTGATTTCAAAGTTAGAAAACGCTAACCTTGAATTTATATTATATCATAGTCTAATAATTACTTATTTTGAATTTGTTGCTCAATTTTAAATAATAAATTTGGTCGGGTAGGCCCTGTCGGGCCTTGTCGGGTCTTGGGCCGATCGGTCCATTCATCAAAGATAATTGTCTTCGTCCGGAGTACAAAAATGTGTTTGGTTGTCGGGGACAGAAATACCCCGATAGTATAATAAGAATAGTAGATGTAATTCATTAATTATTTTATAATTGTTGCAATATTTAGTTTTCAATTTTCAATTTTGTTATTATTATTATTAATATATATGATTATTATATATTATAATTTATTATTAGCATATTCACAATAGTACTTTTTAGTGTACAGTATTTTTGTAACACCCAATCAGCTCATGCTTTGTAGTAACCACTATTTCGAATCGTCACACCCTCTTACCTTACTGTTTAGTTCCGTCATCCGTGCCTACATAAAGAATTGCATATTGTAGGGAAATAAGTAAATGCATCTCAATTTTCTCTCTCTTCAGCCTTGTACTGATTTCACCGTTAGAGTTCTACCGTAAGAGACCACTTCAGCGTTCTTTTTTGGCAAATAACATAAAAGAGCCCTTATGATATACTTGATTATTCATCTTAGCCTTTGTGTTTTTAATTTGTTCACCTTAGCCCCTGTATTTTTTATTCTCATTCAAGATACCCCAATTGGGTATTTTCGGACAAATTTGCCCTTGGAATCAAGAGATTAAAAAAAATATATTTCAATAATCTAAGGGCAAATTTGTCCGAAAATAGCTAATTGGGGTATCTTGAATGAGAATAAAAAATACAGGAGTTAAGGTGAACGAATTAAAAACATAGGAGCTAAGATGAATAATCAAGTATATCATAGAGGCTGTTTTACGTGATTTGCCAACTATTTTATAAATAAACTGTTTCTCTCAATGTTAAAAAGAAATTTTCTGTCTAACTATTTGATGAATAAAGAATTACCCTGCTGCTCTCGATTTTGGAAAAAAAGTAAAAAGTAGGTATAAGTTTTTAACATTTTAACTTTCAAACAAGATCTTACTATTAAATATTTGTTATAATATGTAAGTTCTTATGGTTATCACACTAAAAATTATTAATTTATGAACATAAAAGTTTTTTAAATTAATGTCAATGTTAAAGATTAATTTATGAACATCGAAACGCTAAAAGTCTAATTGAGTTTTCAAAAAAAAAATCTTAAGAATACATTTCCATATTTGACTTAAAAATAAAATTATGGAAGTAATAAATAGTATACTTTTAAGTGAATCCGTTGTTACAAATTTAATTATTCCTTTTATTTGAATTAGTGATCCTAAACAAAGAGATTTATCAAACCTTTAATTTAAGTCATATATTATAAAAGGTAGTAAATAATTTGTTCTTTTATTAACTTAGTTATTCTTTTTTTGGAAAAATAAAAATGAATTTCATTAAAGGCCCAAAGATACAAGAATTACAAGTTTTCCTATTACAAACACTAGTAATTCAAAGTATAAGGATAGAATTATATATAGACAAGTGACGTGCTAAAATAGGAGTTGGTAGTTACAAATTATAACAATAGGATAAAGGAGTTATAATGACCATGATTATTTGGCATCAAATAAAAGATTGCAATTCAAACAAACTTATTTTAAGTACGATTTTCTTTATAAGCTCCTCCGAGCTAGAACATTGATAAGTAAATTCTCTCAATTTAGATATTATGTACTAGTGTCCCTAGTGCACTCTTGAATAGCTTGTAATTACCTCTTAGACAATTTGTTGGTTGGATGCCCTCGATATAATATGATACTATTTGCTATAGGAATAGTGCAACCCAAATAAATTGAGAATTTCATTCTACATGATTGAAGAATAGGGGCAATTGAAGCAAATATGGTCTACATCTTCTAAAGGTAGGGAGGATAATAGGCATGAATTGTCAAGAATGGTGAATTTGAGGGTATCTCTAGTACCTAACTTCCATGTAGTAGCTAACCACAATATAAAAGCATTAGATGTAACATCCCGTTTTCATACTAAGGGTTAGAACCCTAGATTTCTGTAATTGAGAAAATAGCAATGAAAGATTAGAAATTTGCATTGTATGCTCATGAATAATGTTAGCATACACACATGTGAATATTAATTTTTGCACATTAAAATGAATTGTTCATGCACTCATTTGACATTTTTCGGGTATAAATTATTGTTTAATTTGATTATAATGTGAATTATGGATTATGTGTTTTAAGAATTGTTTTGGAGAGTATATTTATTGACTCAGAATTTTTGGTGAAAATTTGAAAAATTTCTGAAATTTTAAGGGTATATTGGACTAGAAAAAATACCAAGTGGCAGAATAATTGATGAATAGTAGTAGAAATAAATGTCAAATGGCAGTAGAAATTTTAATATGTGACATTAAGATTTAATAACTTATGTCAATGAAAATTGGGAGACAATTGGAGTAGAAATTGGAAACAAATGAACTAGTTAATAAAAGACCAAGAAGAGACATTAAGAGAATCACTTGCCACACCATAAGTTTAAGTCATGAATTTATTAAATGAAAGATCATATTTTGGATCTTTCACTTGCTAAACATGACATATGCTTCATTTTTTCATCTTCTTCATTTTCTTTATCTTTCTCTCCTTCAATCGCGACACTCTCCTCTCCAAGCCTCAAAGTTGAACCTTGCCTTCTTCCATCACTAGCCACTTAAATACTTTGCTATCTTCTTCTTGTTGCTAAAAGACCCAGCCTATTCTGTAGGAAAATCCCGGGACGTCCATCATATGGACAGCAGCGGAAAAACAAAAATTTTTATTCCGGGACCTTCCCGAAAGCCAGGATCCATGTGAAGTTATAACAATCAAACCATAACGACCAACGTAGACCGTCTC
>JANZLH020000359.1:126689-155363 GCA_026770325.2 Erythroxylum fimbriatum
GCCTTGAAGAGTACCCCGCTAGACACGGGAGTATGCCTACTGCAGGCAAGTGAAAGATAGAGGTCGGGATCAGTTCGTGTCTGCATTAGTGTTCCGTAAAAAAATTGTTTTTTTCAAAATCGCTGTAAAAGAATGCTCTGTATTTATAGTAAGCCCAATTTTGGTTATGGCTTTTTGTGCATTAAATGGCTATTGTAAATTATTGTTGACTGTTTGTAATAACTGAAAATGCTTCCTTTTACCGTGGGCTCAAATTGTCTACTGTTTTTCGCGCGAATGAATGTTGTAAAACAAAAAAATATATTTATACTGAGTTTCGTCTGACTGACTGATGTAGCACGCCACCCTCGCCGGCACGGACTCGGATATCACCAACGATGTCGGGTTCGGGTCACACGGGAGTGGGGTGTTACAAGCACAACAATAATTATTCTCACTCTCCAATTTTTTTTCTTTTTTTTTAATCTTGAACTTTAAGACACTTTTGAGAGCACCTAAGGTTGTAACAACAATTCACTTATTATTATATTATAATAAATATAATAATTATTATAGACCAACAATTGTGAGCACCATGGACCTTCTCTTTAAAGTTTTTCAATATAATCTAAGTTTTACACAATCAAGAAAATACAATCTTTTAGGGTTTAAAAAATCGATGAAAAGTCTTAGAAAAAAAAGGGTAATGGGCTATCATTGTGGCTATCATCAATTAAAGAAAAGGCTAAATCTAAAAATTGGTTATTCCTGAGGATAAAACAAGGTAGATAGTAATCAAAGAAAAATAGGCCAAAATAATTAGTTAAATCTAAATATCTTTATCATTTTGATACCTCTAGTATAACAATATTGTTATAAAAGATAGAAATAATATGGTGTGCCACTAATTGTTAATGCACCACTTAATTTTTAGTGCACCAAATGCACCACTTAATAGTTAGTGTGCCACTTCTATTATTATGATAGTATTTTGTTAGAAATTTTGTACTATAAGAAGAATTCTCCTCTCTCAAATATTCTTAAGTTTTAGTTTCGGTTTTATAACAGTTTAGATGTATACGGGCTAAATCTTCGAATTGATGCAATAACGTATAAATCACGTGAATATAAGGTTTTTTTAATAAAATTTAAGGAAATTGTTAGAGGGAAATAAATATGGAAAAATAATGAAAAAAAAGAGAAGTTGACTTTGTGTTGCATTGACATTTGTTTAAATAACGAGGAAGATGAGGTGTGTGTGTTAGAATTAGAAATAGAATTGGTCCATTCTTCGTTTACTAAACAGAATACAATTGACTTTCAAGATTGAGGCAGAGCCTGATTCTATCCTTAACATTACCGACACATGCAGAAGCCTCTGACCTTGTACTGTTTCACAAGATGGGATAGTTTCAATGTTTCACAGAAATTCTTGTGGACTCCATAGAAATTCATCAAATTTTGACACACTTGATCCAAATAGATTCGACAGATCAAATTCAAGTTAATTGAACTTGAACAAGTTAAATTCAAGTTAATCAAGTTTCGGATACGAGCAGGTAGTTTCCAAATTCCTACTTCAAAAGAACATTATTTTGAGTCAACTCATGCCCCGCTACATCTATATCAGAAGTCTTAACTCCAATCTTCCGTCTAAAAACCTGTTTCAAGCTCCTTCCTTCTGCTTCCACCAATCATCTTTTAAACTCTTCACTCTTCTTTGGTTCAGGATTCATTACAAACGATATCGTTCCCATTTGACAAGAACTAAACCTGTGGTCCAAGATTCAGGAAGCTCCGTTTATGGACTACTAGCTCAAAAGAATGATAACATTATAAAATGTGTTAAATCAACTATTTAAAGGAATTAATAAAACGAATTCAACTAATTGGTGCAACAACTAGATTCAGTAATTTCTCAGCCCACCAGCTTGCTTTCAGCTCGAACAACAGATAAAGCCAGAAGCTGACTTTAACACTACTACTCGATATGGACTGATCAAACCATAATCACCACATCCACATGCGTGTATAACTTGCAAGCCAATTCATATATACAACTGTCTATAATGACGTAAACATGCCCTTGACCTTTACTCGCTTTCATAGTCTTCATCGTCTCCAAATGTGAAGACGGATGCATCAGCAGCCATTGCTTTGAATTCACTACCTGAATTGTTAATCTCGAAGCCTGATCCAGCTCCATCACTTTTTGGTTGAGTAGAAGCCTGGGAGCCTGCGCCTCCCAAAGTAAGTTGCGCTGTTGCATGAGTTATACCCTGTACATGGTCTGGTTTAACAGTGGTGTCATTTGTAGTGGAGGTTTTCACAGCAGTCCCGTCTTGAGAAGTTGCTTGAGCTGGCCTGTTTCTTGAAGATACAGATTCCTCTGCCTCGCTGTCTGAGAAAACGTCATCTTTATCACTACTCGATTGGTTCTTATTCTGACTTGGAGCAGCTGCAGCTGTGGCTGTGTCAGATGGGGCATGTGCAACATTTGAACTGTCTTCTGGTTTCTTAACAGTAGTTTCTGTAGGTGAAGCTGCTGGAACGGGCACAGTATAATCTACAAGAACAACCTCAACCTGAAATCCTGGGGAAGGCAGCTTTCTCTGCAGAAAATCAAGTAAGATTGTTAGGCCTACTTGAAGCATGGAGAATATAAGACATCTGACAAGAGTCAGGTTGGTAGATGAAACAGCACTTTCACCATTATTAATAAGCAAGAAAGAAAACAGGGGTTTTTGTGTTAAGTGAGAATTAGATTACCTTGTCAAACCCGTCAATGTCACCAGTATTCAAGATTTTTCTATTTTCCATCATTGTTGTGTTCAACCAACTGAAATTACAAAGGAAGTACTAAGTAATTCACATTCTGTTCATGATCATAGCAGTATATTCTTTTAAAAGGTCAAATACAGACAAGTAAAAATCTCCTTGGCGATCATGAAAATGGACTTTAAAGTCTCCAGCCACTTCTGTTAGACCAGGCTCCCCTGGCAAAGCAAAGACCATAACTCCTTTCTTAGGTGCCGTAAACCAGTAATCTTCAGGCTGCAAAAGAAACAAGAATTGTCATACTGGAAAAGATTTAAATCCATATAAAAAGCTAGAATTAGCCAGTGGTCTATAAAAGAGAAGACATTAGATTATCCAGTGGTCCATAAAAGAGAAGACATTCTTAATAGAGCTTTCCAGAGACTCCTGGCATGACAGCAATTGTTTCATGAAACTGAAAAGTAACCTACCGACAAATCCTTGGTTCTGGGATGCTTTTTGGTGGAGAAGAGCACACCTGTATATAAAGAAAGCATTGAAGAGATAAACAAGAATTTGAATAACTCATACTTGATAAATTGATATTTATCTAACATATAAAGTAATGTGAAGTTTAACTGCCACTCATCATTTGTATCTCCATAAGTGTCCACTCATCTTGTTTCACATTTTGAAATAGAAAGAAAAAGAGAAAAGGAAGAGGAGAAAGAATTGGGGCAGAGCAGTGAAGACCCATCCTGAACATGTGTAGCTTAGTTCTTCTATCAAGCAAAGACACCAATGGGAGTTACACATTTTCCAGAACAATAAAGATGTGGAAAGAAACACATTATGCCGCAAATATGTTTGATTTGTCGTCAAAGAGAACAGATCAAACCAAAAACTGAAGCTCAAAGGCATACGAAGGAAGACAAAGGAAGGCATAAAGCATTTCTATCTGCTCATGAGATGCAAAAAAGAACAAATATACCAACTTAGTTTGGTTGAATTGGCAATGCAGAATTAGCGAAGAAAAGGAAAATCGAATCTTTATTTATAATGGCACACCCACCGTTGTGATCTGAGATAGTTATGGAAGGCCTGATCCAATAAGGGCATCTATGGAGTCGAAATCCTCTAAGCATGCACCTGCAGAAAGCGTCAACTTCGTAACTGAAGAAACAAATAATACTTCTGACAAATGCAAGGCAACAAGCATACCTACGCCCAGGTTGGTTTTCACCATTGAAGTATGTCATGATGCGCTCAAAATATTTTACATATCTCTACAAAGAAATAGCAACAGAATGGTAACTATCAGATATGATTAGAAGAAGGCTCAGCAAAGAGATTAAATGTGTATTTTCCTTAGAAAAGAGAAAAGGTAATGGCTCACTTACAATTTGGCTTGGCAAAACAAGCCCTTTCCCATCAATGCATCTTTTCTGGTTGTAGTAATCCATTGACTCTTCAGCTGTAGGAAAGAACTGCAAACAAAAGGTTAATTAACAACATAAACTATTTGGTAATATTAACATAACACTGACTAATGTACGAATTACATCATAGATAATAGAATATATATATCACTGCATATAATCTCAAACCAGCTGAGATTGCATCCGGGATTGTTCTATGTTTCTCATTCTGCTGCATTTAAAACAAACTGCATGTATTTTTCCACAACAATTTGATAAATGTCAAATCAAAGTACAATTCAACTGGAAAAGAGATCCATATCTTACCTTTAAGTATAGAAGAAGGCTAGAAATCATCAATCCTGTCCTTGCCATTCCAGCCTTACAGTGCACAACCACGACATTCTCAATGTCTTCCTTCAACCAGGAGTAAGCACTTTGACAGAATGAAATTATCAGTTGAATCGGGGGGCAGTTATGATCATCAAATGGAAAACTAGCCACCTAACAAACAATTTCATGCGACATACATAAGAAGCTATCAATAAAATTATTGCCAATAGAAATCTTTAAAGCATTCAAGTATCAAAAGAGGGAAAATAAAAGAAAGAAAACACATCATACAACACAACAAATAGGACAGACCAAATTTGAGCTGAAATACAACAATCCTCAAATCTGCTTTACTGATGCAAACTGATAGCAATATTGATAGCAATATGGGTCCTAAACCCATATTGACATATGCTAGGAGGAAGAGGGAGAAGGGACTGAACATGGGCCACAAACCCATGTTGACATATGCTAGGAGATTCTCTAAGGTAGGGAGGGGTGAGTCACCAAACGGTTAGAGAAGTTAGTTAGAGGAGAGAGAGCAAAGGACTATGTAAGGGATGGGGTAGTGCAAGGCTAGGGATATCTGAATACTTGCATTGTTTCGGCTCATAGCTGAAGGGCCATTAGTGGCTGGTTAGCTTGGTTCTTGTAGACTACACTACGAGGCTGTAACTAAATATAAATAAAATACCTTATTCTCATCCATTTGCGTATCAACACCTGCGTAACGCTGGTTGGGACATGTGATGACACAGGTTCAGTAGTAGAATTGGGGAACTCAGATGTAACTGGTTCAGAGGACTAGGTTGTTTCAACACTACAAGTTGGAGCAGGAGAAAGGTCAAGGGTTTTAAGTGGTTCGAATGACTCATAAGTGCTATCTTCCATCATTGAAATCTCCCCCTGAAGAGAGGACTTGGAGAAAAAAGGTGTATTTTCTTTGAAGGTGACATCTGCAGAGATATAAAATTTCCTAGATGACAGATTGTAACATTTGTATCCCTTTTGAGTAGGTGAGTAACCGAGGAAGACAAATTTGATGGCTCAGGGGTCTAGTTTGTCTCTATGTTGGTTATGAACATGAACAAAGGCGGTGCATCTAAATACCCTAGGTGTGAGGCCATTTGAGATTATGAAGTGTCAGTAGAAGCTATTAAGAATTTCTATGGGGCTTTTGTTGTCTAACACATGTGATGGAAGTCTATTTATCATGTATGTGGCTGAAAGAACTGCCTCTCCCCAATAGGATTTAGGAGGCTCGGGTGGTGTTGAGTAAATGCCCATTTTTCCTTTTTGCTACCCTGTTTTGTTGAGATGTGTTAACACACGATGAATCATGGATAATGCTCAGTGATTCAAAGAAAGGTAACAAAGTCTGGTTGAAGTAGTCTCTGGCATTGTCTGTCCTCAAGCTTTTTATTTTAACCCCAAATTGGTTTTGAATCATAGAGTGAAAATTAGGTATAACAAGGCTAAAGTAAGATTTTTGTTTAAGAAGAAAGAGCTATGTTACGCGAGTGCAATCATCAATAAGGATACAAACCAACGAGCCCCAGAGACATTAGGCATAGTAGAGGGACCCCATATGTCACTATGAATCAAATGAAAAGGATGAGAGCTTCTTTTATTGCTAATAGGAAAAGATACTCGAGTATGTTTTGCAAATTCACAAACATCACAATGAAATTCAGAAATATCTAATCCTTGAAACAAATGAGGAAACATGACCTTTAAAACTTTAAAAGATGGATGACCTAAGCATAGATGATACAGCCAAATGGTATCTTTATTTGAAGAACTAAGAAATGACTAAGATAGGTTGCTCCTAACTCTTTGAGGCAATTCAAGTAGGTAGAGGCCACCCCTTTCCTTAGCAAGTCCAATCCTCCTCCCCGCGACCTGATTCTGAAAAACACAGTGAGAAGGAAAAAAAAGTAGCATACATTTAAGATCATGGGTAAGATTTTGAATAGAAAGTAGGCTAGCCGATAGTTTTGGAACAAGGAGAACCCTTTTTAGAATAAGGGTAGGTGTGATGTGTATATCTCCGAAACCTGCAATAGTAACTAAAGAGCCATTGACCACTACAATCTTTTTGTTACTTGGGCATGGGGGCATAAGTGTGAAAGAGTTGAGAGATGGGCGTCATATGGTTTGTGGCACCCGAGTCTATTATCCAAGAATTGGTATGAAAATTTTCTGAGGCATTCATGCAAGTAAAGAGTAAAAGTTTACCTGAAATAGCCAAAGAACAAGTCTTACAAGGTTTTTCAATAGTCCCCAACAAGCTTCTCAGCTTCTCAATTTCTTGACTGTTTAATTCCATTGTTCCTGAAGTTTCCTCAACTTTGGGCTGATTTACAATATGTGCTTGGGACCTCTGCTGTCCCCCACGGTTTCCCCATTCTCGACTTGGTGCTTTACCGTGTATTTTCTAACATTTCTCCTTTGTGTGCCTCGGTTTCTTGCAGTGGGTGCACCAGAGGTTGTCCTTATTCTCCTTCCCCTAGTTTTCTCTACCAGAATGCTTAGATAGATCACTTTTTCCTTTGTCTCGATGATCAGTTTTTGCTAATAAGGATGACCCGTCCATGGTTTGTGGTTTAAGCATAACACTTCTTTGACTTTCTTTTGCTCGAATCAATGAGATTGTCTCTTCTAGAGACGGAGTGTCCTCTTGTCCAAGGATTTGGATCCTGACCTGATCAAATTCAGCATTCAACCCAGCCAAAAAATCATACACATGATCTTTTTCAGTGAAGTTTTTCAAGATGACAGCATCCTTTGGGCATTTCATTTCAAAAATTCGATAATGATCGAATTCTTGTCACAGATTCTGCAGCAAGTCTAACTAGCTTCACCTTTGCAAATCGGACTTTTCGATCCTTTGGCATTTCGAGCTAGTCGAAGAAATCTTCCATTGCTGCTGTCTAGTCCAAGGATAGGTGTGGATCCATCTTTCCTGCAAAATTTTGGGTGCTTCAACATGACCTCCTTAGTAATATCACCAAGTACACTATGTGTTTCTGCTCTATCTTGGCCTCTAAAGTCCAAACTTGAAATCTAAATTTTTAGTAGCCTCACAACACTCAACAACCCATATTTCCTAGTTTTGTGAGTTTAACTGCTAATTGATATTTCTTCTATTTGTTCTACATCATTACTCCATAAATGTAAAATATCATGGCTAAAGGGTGTGGAGCTAGTGACCTTTAGTTGATGCACATTTTAGAGTAAAATGATTTAAAATAGACATTTTGAACCATCTTCCTTTTATCAACTTAATAGAACATGGTTATCATTCAATGAGGTCAGTTAACTTTAATGAAATATTTAGTCAGTAATAGAAATATGTAAGAGATTTTTTGATCTTGCACCTTTAGTTGGCGGCTTCCTTTTAGTAATAGAAATATGTAAGAGATTTTTTGATCTTGCAACTTTAGTTGGTGGCTTCCTTTTCTTTATAACTATGGTTGGATATATACTCAATTCTTGTTTCGTGAAGCTTTAGAGTTTTTCTATTATACATGTGCAATCTACAAAGAAGCTCTGAACTCTTTTTGAACAATCTTTTATTGAGTGATGTTAACTGATTCTGTTGTTATGATTTCAGGATTTTGGCTAACTCTAAGCCTTGTCCAAAGTGTAAGCGGCCAATTGAAAAAAATCAAGGTTGCATGCATATTACGTGCACACCTCCTTGTAAATTTGAATTTTGCTGGTAAGGCCACCAAAGAGTTACATATTCTTTCTGCTTTAATTGGAGGTCTAACACTTTTCCTCTTCCAATGTCCTCCCACTTGGTTGACTTATACTAAATTGTTCCTTCGCTTCCTTCACTATTTTTAAGGTCTCTCTCTATATATATATTTATGCAGGCTATGTCTTGGTGCATGGTCAGAGCATGGAGAAAGGACTGGTGGTTTCTATGCATGCAATCGATACGAGACAGCAAAGCAAGAGGGTGTGGTATGATGAAATTTGGCACCATTTTGTGATTTTGCAGGAGAACTAATGTTTCTTCCCTGTTGTCCCATATGCCTCATTTATGACCTTTTTTCTCAGTATGATGAGGCAGAGAAACGACGAGAAATGGCCAAAAACTCTTTGGAGAGATATACTCATTATTATGAGAGATGGGCGACCAACCAATCAGTAAGCACAAATATGTGAATGTAGTAGTATGAGCATGGTGATGAACTGTTTCTAATATCCTCCATTAGTTTCTAATCTTGATCCAAATGTGAGTTCTTCTAGATATTCATATGTGAAATTAGACTTTGATTTTGTTTTATCCTCCTCAATGCAGTCCAGGCAAAAAGCAGTTGCAGACCTACAACAAATGCAAAGTGTACATGTAAGTTACAAAATTACCATCAGTTATCTAATAAAGAATGATCTTAATGCCAAAGAGCTTGGAGGTTATAAAAGAAATAAAAGAGGGCAAATCACTCAACTACAAACTTTAATTTAATGAAATGAATAGGGGGAGTTGAAGTGATGTCAAGGGTAACAAAGACTGAAGTTTACTTTATGCTAGATTTAGAATGAGAGTAACTTATTGTTCTAGTTTGTTTAGGAATTAAGCTTATTTAAGGATGGATAATCCTTAATAAAGTAGTATTCAATGCCATTTTAGATGTTTAGTTAGTAAGCCCTTTAATCTTAGGGTAGATATGCATACTTAACCTTTAATTAAACAAGCAACATGAATTTTCTCTAAAATTTGAGTTTTCAATAAAAAAGTGTGATACTTCTCTAAGAGTAGTTAGACATTAGGAACGATTCCTAATTCCTTACCTTTTGTTGATTTTCCTCAGTAAAATTTCGGCACTTTAGGTAGGATATCCAGCAACCAAAAACCTAAATATTCCAGCTATATGAAACCTGAAATTCCACCAGTCAGATTTTGTAAGTTTGTGAGATAGCTACTAGTTTGATATATCTTCTGCTCATGATACATCAATTTGGTATCAGACCTTTGGTTCACAATGGCGACACATAACAAAAGAGTTAATAGAAGACTACTTCGCAACGAAGAGTCAAATGAAATACTTATTCAAATTATGAAAAAATGGACTTTAACCCTGGATCACAATCACAAGGTGCTCTAAGTAGTAGTCAGAAAACAATACAGTACAAGAGGCTACACTTGATGTTGAGGGTGGAGAAACTGAAATTCAAGATGAAGAGACAAGTAGTAGAGTTGCTTTAAAAAGGGGTTGTTTAAGAAAGTCTTAGTTCGTGCACAATTCCGATGTTATTGACTCCAAAAAGTGATGGAAGTTGCCAAATGTGTATTCATTGTCGAGCGATAAAAAAGATCACAATAAATTTCTAATCCCTCAACTTGATGACATGTTGACTTGAGCCACCATCTTTACAGGATAGACTTACAAAGTGGGTACCATTAAATCAAATTAGGATTGGGAATGAAAAGAAAAAGACTTTTGAGACTAAAGAAGGGCTTTATAAATGGTTGGCGATGCCATTTGGTGTTGATGAATAAAGTGTTTCGACCATTTTTGGACAGATCTTGCGGTGTCTTTTGATGATATATTAATATATAAAAAGACTTCAAGAAAATCATTTATTACATCTTTAACAAGTCTTGGGGGTTTTTAGGCAAGAAAAACTTTATATCAACTTAAGGAAGTGTTCCTTCATTCAACCAAGTGTATTTTTGGGTTGTGCTGTATCCTACCGAAGAGTGCAAATGGATCCCAAGAGGGTTAAGGCTATCCTTGATTGACCTATTTGCAAAGGATGTGCTTGAGAGATGAGGTTTTCATGACCTAGCAATATTCTATAGGTGTTTCTTTCATAATTTTAGCACCATAATGACATTGATAATAGAGCCTCCTGTATATTCGTAGGAATGGAAACATTGGATAACTTAGAAGTAAATGCTTGAAATGATGGAGATAGACTTTGATATGACAGGAAGTTATGCAAAGGATGTTTGGTACAAGTTCTAGAATCTTTCCTAAGAGCAATGGGTAAATCTAAGGTTTCATCCAACTCTGGAATAGATATTGGCTCAGGTAACACTGACTCAATAGAAATAGACTCGAACTGAGATTTACTTGCTTGGTCTCCAATTTTTGGATTTGTTTCCAGGTTGGACTCTTGACCATGCTGTAAGTTGTCTGTGCTTTTCTGTTATGGATATTTTCTTTAATACGTGTCTCCCCCAAAGATGGGGTGAGAGAAAAAAAAGTTTATTTTCAAAGAAGGTGACATCAATGGAAATAAAAAACCTCTTGGTTATTGGATCAAAGCACTTGTACCCTTTTTGAGTGTTAAGGACAACCAACAAAAACAAAATTTTGTGCTTTAGGATCAAGTTTTCCTTGATTGTTGTCATGAATATGAACAAATGCACTGCACCCAAATACTTTAAAAGGGAGGTCATGTGATAATCGAGATGAATGAAAACATTTATTAAAACAATTAATAGGTGTTTGAAATTATCAAGTTTTTGAATGCGTCAATTTGATCAAATATGTAGCTGTTAGGATAGCCTCACCCCATAAGTACTTAAGAGTAACATTTAGGATCTTGCAATTTCTAATAGTTGTTTATTTTTTCTTTTGACCATTCCTTTTGTAGTGGGGTGTCAATACACGAGCTTTGATGAATAATAACTTTTTCAACAAAAAAATTCCTTAAAACTTTGTTGAAGTATTCTTTTACGTTATTGCTTCTAAAAACTTGAATTCTGGTTTGAAACTGTGTTTGGATCCTGTTATAAAAGTTTTGAAACACCTTCTCAACATCTGACTTGTCATTGAGTAAAAATAACCAAGTAATTCAAATGTGGTCATCAATAAAAGTTATGAACCATCTTTTTCCAGTTATTGGTTTTGTTCTTAAAGGTCCCCAAATATCACTATGGATTATAGCAAAGGGTTTTGTGGCCTTGTAAGGTTGTGCTGGGAAAGATGTCCAATGATGTTTAGCAATTTGACAAATTTCATACTGAAGTGAAGATAGATCTTTTTTTGTAGAAAACTTCGGAAACAAATGTCTCATAATATGAAAAATTGGATTTCCAAATCTAAAATGCCATAACATAATTTTATTCTCACGAAGTATTGAAATAGAGTTAAGACAAGTTCTTTGGGATTGCCTGTTTGACTCATATCCATTTTCGAAGAAATAGAGACCTCCAACTTGTTTAGCATTGCCAATTATCTTCCCCGTGTTCAAATCCTAGAATTGACAATCATATGAAGAAAAATTAGCTCGACAATGTGGAGTGTAAGATTAGGGGAAAGAACAATTGATCCTTTCCCAGCTACTGCTGAGTAAGAACTATCTACTATTTTTACTCTTTGATTTCTTGCTCAAGGACTTTAGGAAGAAAACAATTTAGAGGACCTAGTCATATGATCTGTTGTCCCATAATCAATTTTCCAAGAATGATTTGAATTGGCACTAGAACATGAGGCAACTAGATAATTACCTTTATAAACTAAAGAATAGTTAGGATTTGGACTAGAGAAATTTTGAGACTGAAGAATTTTATATATTTGCTCTATCTATTCCTTTGTGGAAGGTTGTGTGCTAGAAAATGTTTCAGGCCTGGATTCAATATTATTGGCTTGGGAGGTAGGGTTGTCTCCTAATTGTTTTTTCTTCCAATTTTTCGACTTCCCATGAATTTTCCAGCATGTTTCCCAGGTGTGTGAATCACGTTTACAATGATCACACCACATCACGTCTTTTTGTTGTTTTTTTTCTCTCTCCCTCGGCATCTATTCCTTTCGACACAAGTGCAGAACCTTCAGCCTTTGATTGATGTTTTCAATCATCAATTTCCACCTCATCTCCTCTCTCCTTACTTCCGAGCAAACCTCTTTGATAGAGGGTAAAGGCTTTCTTCCCAAAATTTGGCCTCTAACTTCATCCAATTCTTGAGTCAATTGCACAAGAAATTCATGAACTCTATTGTTTTCTTTCGTTTTTTTTTTAATTTTGAGCATTGTCATTCGGATAAGCTCAACCATCTTCAGAACATAGGTCCAATTCCTGCGACAAGGTTACAAGTTTGTTATAAAACAATGTAACATCATGGTCTCCTTACTTGGCCTTCCATAGCTTCATTTTTAGTTCGAAAATTTGAGAATAATTTTCAATATTAGAATACGTCTCTCGAACCCCATCCCATACATTTTTAGCTGTTGGCAAAAGCATATGAGGTTATCCGATTGCAGGTTCCATGGAATTAATCAACCAAGCTATGATCAAAGAATTTTCGGACCTCCATATTGCCATATTTGGATCATCCGAAGCCACTCTTGTTGTCTCTCCCATCAAATTCTTGAGATTTCCTCTACCGTCAATGGCAAACTTTATTGTTTGCTACCATTCCAGGTAATTATGATCATTCAAGCTATGATTCGTCAATTAAAAAGGGAAGTTTGAGCCAAGATAATCACAGTTATGTTGTACATTTCCCATCCTAACACTGGGATTAGTCACACTCGAATTGCTTAAATTATCGTTGGAGGATGAAACGTTTTTTTGCTGGCCAGTCATTGCTAAGCGATAGTCCATTTAGGACTGATTTGAACGAAGAAAAAATATTGTAGAAGAGCCATGACTCTGATACCATGAAGAAAGAGGGCAAAGTAGTTCTTTCTTAATCTTTCTATATATAGGATAATACAACCCTAATCACCTCCTTAAATTAGGAAGAATCTATTTATTCTATGTAATAAAATCTCAACTAATTAATAGAATATCAACTAATTATCTATAGAGAAATCTCTAGAGATAATTAGCTGATTACTTTTACAATATCAAAAGTAGAATTTGCTTAAAATGACAACTGATAAGAATTATTTTGGATAGCTTCTAGAATTAAACCAAGGAACTGTATTGATTTGTTCCTTTATCACAAACAACAAGAGTTAGTATTGAAGTTGAAGGTTTCGTATATGTGAGGGATATCTTTGAAGAGGTACAAAAAAAAGGTAACAATTAGCAACTTGACTTATAAAGAACTTTCTGATCAACATTGTTAATTGGTGGAATTCAATGAAGGAGAAATGGTGATGCTAGGGATTAATGTAGTGCAAAGAGCAAATATAAGAAATACTAGACTTAATAAGATCATCAAGAAGATAAGTGCTAATGCATATGTCTTGTAACTATCAGTTATTACGAGAATTAGTCCTATCTCTGATGTTGCAAACTTAAATATTTATCATAGACGTGATGTTACACAGTCTTCTACTACAGCTGAGGATTGGTTTCCAACCATTCCTCATCTCTAAGAGAAGATAGAGGATGTTTTTGACGAACACATTTTGGACACAAGAGTTGGTGGATATTGGTGATTTCTTGTCAAGTGGAAAGGAGAATCAATTTCTGACAGCATTTGGATTTTAGAATATGAATTTCAGAAGCTGAATCTAGACTTGTATGATCAGTATTTATTACATTCTATGTCGAGAATGACTTGTGACACGTGGGGGATAATTGATGCAAAAGAGATTAGAGTTTATAAAAGAAATAAAAGAGGGAAACTCACAAGCTTTAATTTGGTAGAATGAAGAGTGGGAGGCAGCAAAGGTTGAAATTTACTTTATGTTAGCTTTATCCCTATTGTATGGGGAGTAACAATTAAAAATGTTGTCCTAATTTGTTTAGGAATTAAGCTTATTTGGGAATAATTAGATTAGGAATTAGTGTTGGGGTTGGCTTAGTAAACTTTTAAAGGCTATTACCTTCGTGATCTGGGAAGTGACCAATCAGACACATTTAGGATTTTTTATGTCGAAGAATATAATCCTATAATAACTTGAGGCTCAGGTCAAAGTTGCAAGCATAAACCTAATATCCCTTTGTGTTCCTCAGGCTCAATTCCAATTTGGGAAATCTTTCACTTGGCTTCTATCGGTTTACATTACTTTCATATTTGAACTTCGAGTGAGTGATGATTAAATGTTTTTGTAGCTTGAGAAGTTGAGTGACATACAGTGCCAACCCGAGTCTCAGTTGAAGTTCATAATAGAAGCCTGGCTACAGGTGAACAATGTTCGCATTCTCCGATCAGATAATGTTTAGGCACTTATATGACTATCGTTTACCATTTTCCCCTGTAAATTTGCTTCCTGCAGATAGTTGAATGCCGGAGAGTTCTGAAATGGACTTATGCTTATGGATATTATCTTCCAGAGCATGAACACGCCAAAAGACAATTCTTTGAGTATTTGCAAGGTAGGCCACTACTAGTTCAATTGAGCAGATCTTACTAAATACCTTTTCAAGTGTTCTGATCATGCACTAATACAGGGGAGGCTGAGTCTGGGTTGGAGCGACTTCATCAATGTGCAGAGAAGGAACTCCAAGTTTACTTAAGTGCAGAAGGCCCCTCAAAAGACTTCAATGAGTTCCGCACCAAACTTGCAGGACTTACCAGGTTCTCATTTTACTAAACTGAATTGTTGCTGGAATCGTGACTTTCCAGTCCTGTTGATAAGTTGGAACTCCTAAACTCAACCTTTTAGGAAAGGAAGAGAAATATGGAGTCTTTCTGCAATCGTCTGATTTCAATGGTTTTAAAAGAATCAATCCTATAGCCCAAAACTAGGCGTTTTGGTGATGTTTTATGTTATCAATTGTTGGAGTTTATTCTATTGTTCACGAGTTCTTTGATTGTTGCAATTACTCTGCATTTTGAAGGGGTTGTTATCCTAATTAAGATTCCATTTTGAATTTTTTCATGTAGGTGTCGTCATTTTTATGATTGTCCAGAATGTATGTGTTATTGTCATGTATTGCTATTTAAGTTGGGCTATGGCTAATACCAACTGTTTTTTACTCCTTTTACTTGGTGGTTTTAGGGGATCATTACATAACTAACATTCATCATTTTGTGTGGATGTTGATACAGTGTAACTAGGAATTACTTTGAGAATTTAGTCCGGGCCTTAGAGAATGGGCTATCAGATGTGGAATCGCATGGTGCCTGCAGCAGGACAGTAAGCTCGAAGAGCATGGGTGGTGGGAGCAGTAAGGGACGAGGGGGAAGAAGCAAAGGCTCAACTTCCAGATCAAGTGGCCCTGGTAGAAAAATTGATGATTCCGGCAATTGGTCCTGTGAACACTGCACCTTTGCAAATATCAAGTCGGCCACCATTTGTGCCATGTGTCAACAACGACGCTAAAATTCATTTTTACGCCAGAATGGTTGGACACCAAAAGGGGGTGTCATTTGGTGGGCCTCTTTGGCTTTTCAAATTCACAAGGGAAGACCTTTAAAGCACCACCAGAATGGGGAAGAAGGAACAGTTTTGAGAGTACGTGGGGGTGGGGTTGGGTGGTGAATTCGTTTGCCGGTCTCTTACCTCAAAAGGCCTAGCTGCGATGACCCTCTGCTGAGTGGAAGTGATAAAGGGAAGAAAGATGGAAAAGGGCAGAGAAAACTTAAAATCCTTGTTTTTATCTTGGTTTTTGAAATCAGTTGTAAATATCTGCGCCCCGCCCTTTGGCTCAACTGTTGCCTTCTCATTCTCTTGACTATAACTCTATTCTTAGAAATGTATCATGAGTATGTAACGTTAATGATAATATTCATATATGCTGGTGCTAGCAATGGTATGTGTTGTGTGGTTGAAGCTTTCAAGTGAATTGATGTTTGTACTAAAAGATTATCTCCGGCGTCAATGGGCTGGGGCAGGTCGGCTCTGGTCTGGATGAAAAGCAAGAGTATGTTGTAGTATTTGTCTTGGACTCGAAAGCCAACCAGATGAAATGCATTTCACAATGAAGTGTAGGTTTATGTATTCGGTTTTCTTTTCAACAGAAATGTAAAATTCTTTAGTATTTCACAATATTGTTGTTGAACGAGGAACCTTTGTTAGTGTTAAAAGGCTGTAGAAGTATTGTTAGGCGATATCGGCGAAACATAGTGGAGTACCTTACCTAGTTAAGAAGCAATATAGATGATTCTCTGCTTTGCACTTTTTTGGTTTATGATATGAAAGGTTTCAAGCTGGTGAGTGAGATCCAATTATAATGTAAAATTTATAACACTACTTCCAGTTGTAGACCATGCTTGTACTCAGTTTTTTCTTCTCTTTTTCTTCTGGTTTGTACCGCTTCTACCTTTTACCTTCTATTTCACAAGCAGCATCACAGAAGTGTCGTCCGTTGCTGTCCCTCTCCACGAATTAGGATACAGAAGAAAGCAACAAAGCCTGAAGCTTTCTTCTGTCTGGAGGCCAGTGTTCTGTTCATGATAAATTCTCCTGTTCTTCCAGTAAATTATTGAAGGTTTTAGGTTTTCTATCTTTTTAAAGGTGGCTGCCTCACAAGCAACTGATTGAAAGTTGAGCTTTTTGATTAAGAGGAGCTAGACAGATGCTTTAACAAATGGCCTTCCTTGAATTGGTGTGTTGTTAGTTAATGAGATGGGCAAGTATTCTGCACTCTGGTTTACCAAGGGTGATGAAAATTGAATTCCTGTTAGAAAATACAAACCTTCCTTTATTTTGGATAATTATGTAATTATGACAAAAGACAAGGTTTGGGTTGGAGAAAAATATTTAGTGATGATGTGGAAATTTATAGATGAATTTAAAAGTTGTGGAAGAAACTTGTGTGTAAGGATGAGTTAATTAATGTGGCAAAATTATGGAAGTTGTAGATGAATTAGAAGATTATGGATAAACTTGAAATACTTAGTAAAGAAGTAAGATATGTGGGTGAAGTTTAAGCATGACATGTGTCAAAGAAGTGGTCAAATTGTAATTGAAGTTGTTTAGCATGTCTATAAATATATGTTCTTGTAATCATTTATATGCATGAGAAAAATAGAGTTATGTGCGCATGAAAAAAGTAAAAAGTGAGTATTTGAAGAAAAAAGTGTTTTGAAAGCCGTTTTGTGAGAAAGAAATATTGAGAGAAAAAGTGCAGTAGCACTTAGAGAAAAATATTTGTATTTTGTGTCTTTTATACTCATAAACTTTGTTATCAATATAAATACATATTTTGTTAAAGTTCTTTAATTTGGAGCCCGTCAAAGCTTCCAACAATTCTACCTAGCTTGTCAACCTCCTCCATATCCTAATTTGATTGTGGTTGGGCCGGTCGTGTTAGGCCCAGGCCCAAACATAGAACGACATGTAGGCCGATTGGCCCATCTATAGATAATGACCTAAATACGGCAGGTATTCCCTATATAAGTTGATTACCTCCTTACGACGCAGGTACGAGATTAGAACCCTGATACTTTTTGTTCATAGTCATCAAAAACTCTTACTAAAAGACAGATTTGATCGTCGAAGGGGTTTGCCGGCAATCAACTCTCGGTGTGCCTTCTATTGTTTTGCAGGTATCCCTCAGGTAAGGTCAATCTAAGTCATGGATCCAAGCAACGGCCCCCAGCCTCATCAAAATCAAACTTAACCAGATTGCAACTCCCTAAGAGACCACTTAGGTACCCCCGTAACAAGTGCTATCAATTCAGGAGTTTGTTGGTTCATGCTTTAGCCATTTCTATGCTTGATTGTTTCCTCCGTCGTTATGGGTATTTTCATTTCTTATGCCTTTGGAAACAGTTTTTCAATATCAGTATTTGATGAAGAGACTCGGTTCTCATCAATCAGTTTCTTTCCTTCCTATTGCTAGTAACATTGGCCATAACAGCAGGTTCGATATGAGATGTACAAGCAAAATGACACAGTGAAATATGTAAGCTATAAGAACTTGGATGTGTTCATCTATATAAAGCCATTAGTTTGTAATCTTGGAACAGATTTGAGAGGAAAAGACAAGGGTGGATAATAATAACCTTTGCCTTGGACACAGGTGGGACATTTGGAAATGGTGACAGTCCTTCTGGTACTAGAGTGGACAGGATAGTGAATATAGGTGGGAGACACTTCCTAGACAATTCTCGACGAAGATATTTCTGTTGAAAATTTAGACCTTTCAAATCCACACCCAAAGATGTTTTATAGACAAAAATATCATAAAATAGATAAATAATAACAACACAAGAGAATTTACGTGGAAACTCCTAAACCGGAGAAAAAATTATGGGCACCGAGAATAAAAATCCATTATGTGAAAAATCCTTACAATCACACATTTTTTTCTCACCAAATCCCCCAATACACCAACACATCCACAAAGAAATACCAAAAACAAACTCTCCAACTCTCACTTTAAAAGAGGAATTTAACTAGAGTCAAATTTGTCATACAAATCTTTAACTTTGTATTGGTCCATTAACTAAGGAAGTAACAACCTCCTTATATAAGCAAAAGCCTTGCTCCAATTGTTTTTCCCAACTAATATGGGACAAACAAATAAGTCAAAATTCAACAATCACCACCTTGGCGACTTTGGTTGATCCCACAACCACACTCCACCTCAATGAAGATCTCCTGAAAATAACATAACTCTTAATGTAGAAAATTATCATGTTTCACATCATCATGCTCCACCATAAAAGCATACCCACTCAGAATAAACCAATTCCAAGCCTTTTACTTTGGCACATGTCGAAAATAACCTTGCTGAAAAATTATGGTGCAACTCCCATGTTTGGCTTTCCTGGAAGTTCATCAGCCATCGACATAAATTCCACCACACACCTTGCATTAATGCCAAACCAATGCCCGTGTGCAAACTTGTGGATCCGCTAACAGTAACACATCCTCTATCATGGCAACTTTGGGATTAGCGGTATGTCATGAGGATGTACATGCCCCCCTTTTTTGTAGAGCACAAAATCATCATCCATGGAGACAATGTTAGCGACGTTGTCAGTCTCTCCATTAACTGACCTAGAGCCTCTTACGGAACCCGCTCTACCTCTCGAACAATTTTTCCTCACGTACCCAGATTGTCCACATGTCCAGCATACTATATTTTTCTTCATGGAGGTCTTCTTCTGATATCCAGCTACCATCAGTGCTGAGTCTTCAAGAGGATCATTTTTTCCACCACCATTCTTCTCTCTTCTGAAAAGAATTTTCCGGTAACTTCAGCAAAACTATCTTCTCCTTCCCATGAATCAAAATAGGTTTCATGTGTTCATATGAAGGTAGAAGAGACCAGATGAGTCTCAAAGCTTGATCATCATCATCTATATGAACTCCAATTGCCTCCAGTTCAGAGACGATCCCATTGAGAACACTTAAATAATCTAAAATTGTAGTACCTTCCCTAATCTGCAGTGTATGAAACTGCTTCTTTAGGTACACCCGATTTGAGACGCCCTTTGTTTGATACAACTCCTTAAGCTTTTCCCAGAGCTCCTTTGCTGTAGATATTCTATGCACATTCGCAAGGACATTCTTAGTCAAACACAATCGTATCCCACTTGCTGCTCTCAAATTCAGATCCTCTCAATTTTCATCTCTCATACTAGATTTGTCCGTACTAGCCGTTTTGCCAGTATCACTAGTAGTAGTGCTAATATCAAGGATTTGTCTGCCTTTCAATGCCTTGTGTAACTCCGACTGAATCAAAATATCCCCGACTTGCACTTGCCACAAGTCAAAATTGATTCTCCCATTGAATTTCTCCACCTCAAATCTAAGAGAATTCGAAGCTCTATTTCCTGACAATTTTCCTGTGTTCTTCTGCCTTGGTGAATTTTACCGTAAAAATGAACAGTACACCAGGTATGTTCCCAAGAAAGAGAGGTGGGTCACAAAGGACGCACTTAAATACTAAGTCTTTCCTTAGCCAGAACTTTCCTAGACATGCACTTTCACACTACCACACCAAAACTCCACCGCACCAAATGAACCTTTCTTAAGAAAATCTTTTCTGATGTGGAAGATAAGTCAAAACTGTGACCATAGAGTATATTTAGAATTTTCAAGAAAAAACACACCTTGGCTCTGATATCAATTGTTGAAAATTTATACCTCCCGAACCCACACCTAAAGATATTTTATAGACAAAAATATCAGAAAATAGAGAAATAATAACAACACAAGAGAATTTACGTGGAAACTCACAAACCGGAGAAAAAATCACGGAGAAGAAAAATCTACTATGTGAAAAATCCTTACAATCACATAATTTTTCCTCTCACCCAATCCCCCAATACACCAACACATCCACACAAAAAATCCAAAATAAGCTCTCCAACTTTCACCTCAAAAGAGGAATTTAATTAGAGTCAAATTTGTCATAAAAATCTTTGACTTTGTATTGATATATTAACTAAGAAGGTAGCAACCTCCTTATATAGGCAAGAGTCTTGCTTCAATTATTTTTCCCAACCAACATGCATAAACAAAGGAGCTAAAACTCAACAATTTATTCTTCTTCTCTTGAGGTTTCTATGCGACGAATGCATTGGCTGCAATCCTAGGACTAACAGGTGACTGGGAAGTACTGGTTGGAGGTACTGTAGTTGCTGCCATTGAAGGGATTGGTATGCTCGTGTACAAAAGTCACCTTCTTTATCCATTGGGAGGCTGCAGTGATTTTTGGTGATGATGAACTATTGGAAAGCCGTTGTTTGCTTAGGTCTCTTTGTAGATGGTTTCAAATTGGGTAGTTGATAGCTTAATCCTGTCAATTCCTTCATTCATTTATCTAATGTCCTCCGTCTTCCCTTACTATTCAACTCAAGAAAAAATGTCACTATTTCTCTATTCCTCTCGATCTATAAATTTACACAGTTTTTGCTGATAATTTAGAATGTTTACAGTGTCGAGGTACATTCCAATTGGTTGTGAAGTTTCCTCCTGAAGCACAAAACATTAGTTAGCCTGTTGTTTAGAAGAAGTAACTAACTGGTATTAACAAGGAACAGCTGACAGAAAACAACACAACATACAGAGACAAAGAGCTACAGAAAGGTGATTTAATTGGTTTAGGAAATTTTCACATAGTCGAGATGATTGGATGAACAAGGTCAAAGTAGAGTACAGGGTCAGAGAGCCAAAGGTTAGCGAGATGATGATGAGAAGTGCACTGTCTGTGAACTTCTTCCATAACCCAAATGGTGGCTTCTGCTTTACTAGGATGGAAGATACAGTCCAATGGCTTGCATGCATCTGGAGTTCCAATCCTGGAATGATCCCATTCTTGCAAAAGTTTATGAGTGAGGTAGTGCAATGGTTGTTCATGCATTTGCTTCAAGGATTCAGCTAGTCCTTGCCATGTGAAGAAGGTTATTGGTAGGCCTTTAATGGATGGAATTGGTATCTTTTTCATGTACTCCTGGTACTTTCTTGCCTTCTTATTCATTGCTTCTTCAATTCATACACATATATATACACACAAACACAATGCCGATTAGCTTTTCAAACACAGATCAACAATAGAAAAGCATCCTTATGAAGTTGTCATGATCAAAGTATATATTACTGAAAGTATCACCTCACATCGCATGGAACTACTAAATACAATTGGTAAAAAATAAAAGAAATTAAAGGTGGTAATAATACCTACCTGACGATTCCTCCTTGGATAGTCTTATAATTGCATGACTTTCCTCATCAATACAACACTTTTCCCTTCTGCTCCTCCTGTAATTATCAATCAAAACTCCTCTCCTCGTCTTATTTGGAATGAAATGATCATCAGATTCCGTTTCTGAATCTGTTGAGCATAGGTGATGAGTTTGCAGAGGTACATAGTGTCGTAGCATCTGAAAATTGTTGAAGAAGAGGGACCAGGACTCTAGACTGGTAAGGTAATTCACTTTGTAAAATCAATCAATGCAAACTGAAAAAAGAAATCTAATAATAAATTTGTTCCCTTTGATGTATAATTCAGTAATAAATGCATTCCAATAAACTGATCAGGTACCCTTCATGCATGCATTGCAAATGTTGATTATTTGGCTTGCGTAATCTCATGCTGATAACGCTTCCATTAGTAACGGAGCTGACCTACCTAATACCCCATTTTGTCAACAATTCAATATATATATATTATTATCAGTAGTCTTACTAAATACATGTATATAAAGGTAAAAGTAATGATAATTCATATTCCTAGCTCCTATCCAAATAAGAAAATAATGAATTCAAGCTTTTTAATTTCAACAGCAATAAATATATGTGTCAGATCACTTTAATTTGGTCAATTAATCCATTGTATTATAATTATTTTCAATTAATTACAATAATTAGTAATTACAACATCACATGGAATTTGTAATTTAGAACATTAAAAACAATCCTTTAGTTAATTACTAATCAGAACAGAACATTATATATATAAATTGAGCATTTGATATCTAAGCGCTGTGTTATTAGTCAAAAATACAAAGACTCGATTTTGTTTATACCGATCGAACTTCATCTACTAAACCCTTTGATCATCCATGCACATATATACGTCATCACATAGATCAGGAAAAACGTTGCTTAATTGGAGCCTCTATAGATATATATTTTATATGTCTTCCATTGATTGAAAGGAACAAAAATAGAGACTGGAAAATCACAGTTCAGGAGATCCGTAGTTGATGTGTACATATGATTGAATTGAACAGATGTTTCTGTCTTTCCCTTAAATCCTCTGTCAATTTTAAGTATCATTCCACACCGTGAAAGTTGGAGCTCCATGGCAAACAGCCATGCTATTGGACCTTGGTCCAAGTGTTGGCACCCAGGTGTTGCATGCCGAGCTCTGATCATGATATGCACTTGCACTGCTCTTATTAACCATACCAGTACCCGATGACTGATGTGATTCTGAGTAGTAGTTGGTGTTAACGTTTCTAAAGTAAGGATCTGATGAACCAAGCATATAATTCTCATAACCATAACCATTACCTTGGCTCTGGTTGCTATCGTTGGAAGTCATAAATGTGGAGGCCACAGACATGCCAAATCCACCACTGTTTCCATAACCAATTCTATGACTCTGATCACCACCATTGCTGTAAATCACGGAGTTTGAGTTAGAGCCAGAGCTGTGTTCTATTGAGGAAGATGAGTCCAAACTCATGAGATTGTGTAGAACAGAAGGTTGGAAGAAGTTGTGAGTATTTCCCAGATGTAGCTGGTGAAGATCTTGAAAGGTGGTGGTGCTGGTGTGATGATTAGCATCATCGGACTCTTGTTCCTGCTTGCACCAAAGCCTCTGGGGAAAAGGGTAGTGCATGCTAAAAGGCTGAGCTTGCTGGTATGCAACAGTTGGCCATCCATGGTGGACCAAGCCTCCGCCATAGACGGCAATATCATCTCCAGTGATGTTATCATCGTCTTGTCTGCGAGCATCCACAGTTATTTCAGACTGCTCCACATCTTTCAATCTCTTGGCCGCACCACCAATAGGTAAACTACTGCTCTCTAGTATACTATTCACATCATACCTACTCATGTCAAAATTGGTGACGGCATTTAATCCTCTGAACTTTATAGCTGCAATGTCATATGCCTCTGCAGCTTCTTCTTGCGTGCCTGAATATGAATTTCCAATCAAACGTATTGAATATAATTACTTGAACATTCTCTATCTCTCTCTCTATATATATGTATCATTTATCATTTCCATTTGCAACAACTTACTAAAAGTTCCCAAGTAAAGATCCTTGTTCCCTGCAACTCTTCCAATCCTTGCTTGCCACCTTCCATGTTGATGATGTCTGACATTAAAAAAATCAAAGTTTCAGAATCCAGAATTTGCACGTTAATGATTTTAATGTATATATATTGTACCTTGTAACACCTCGATAGATAGATGCACCTCGAGAAAACCCACTACTCTTCCTGAAATGCATTGGAGAAATTAATATACGACAATACATTCTAATTAATTTAGTTCTGTGCTTCAGAAGGATCTTTTAGATTATGTACCTTCGAAGAGACGCCACAAACTCCTGTCTAGTCATGTGCTTCATCTCTTCCAATTCCTTTTCATAATCGCCGATCTGCAAGTTTATAAGAAAGTTGAAATAATAGTTTCCATTACAGGCAACATAACCCTTTTAAATCGCCAAATAAAAGGGAACATGTATTGACATATCCCACTTAGTTGGATTCTCTTTCAGCGCATATATATATATATATATTAAAAATTATGTCATCAGCCCTTACTCCACCAATGTTTAACAGGCAAAAACTGTTTCATTTTTGTTCTTGTTTTAGCCTCTTAAAATCTGAATAAAAGGAGAAGAAAATGGAAAGTGGAAAATGGTCGTAAACCTACAACTTACAGGAAAATTGGTGGTAGTAGTAGTACCCCAGTATTTTAATGCTGCTAAATCATAAGCTCTGGCTGCTTTTTCTTCCTTGTCATAACCACCTATACACCATCAATCACTCGAGTTATCTCAGAATCATTAACTAAGGTTCATGGATTTCTTGTTAAAATCTTATAATGGATTGAAGAATATTTACGGAAGTAACTCGACCCTTACCCAGATATACTGCAACAAGACGCCCACATCAACATAGGAGAAGATCGATCCACACAGACAAACCAAGTTAGTTAAAGAGAATGGAATGGCTAATCAGAAGGGTAGAGAAGATAAATCTTTGAGATCTTTCTGTTTGTGCTTTACCTTGCCTTCCTTTACGAGTTTGTCCTTCTCTTCTGCAACTGTTATCCCATAGATGAGCTTCGTAACGACCTGTCCATCTATGTCTGTAATTAAAGACAAAAGTAGCTTGTCACACCACTGACATTGCACTGAAGAAACACACCAGAGTAGTAAATGGAAGACATTGGTAGATTTAATAAAAGTTACCTGGTTACTCCACGGTATATAGATGTTCTTTGACCAAAAGTATCGATGGATTTCCTTGGCAGTGCCTCGATAGCACAAGTTTGGCTATCCAGAGCTGTTTCCGTCTTCTGCTGCTGCCTTTTATTTTCCGACGAAGAACTCTGCTCTCCACCGCTGTTCCCTCCTCCGCTCACCGTGAGCAGTGGCAAGGGTGAACTTGACTGCGAACCTGTGCCCATAGAAAGAGACAAGCTTTGTGCACCGCCAGTGTTCTTGTTTTCTTTTTCTGCTTGTGCCGGTTGGTTTCTTAACCATGTCTTGATCATTGACAATCCTATGGAGGAGTTATTGGCACATCCGTTGTTGATGCTACTGTTCTCGTCCCCTCCATTGCTTGTTCTGTCATCTGTTGTAGCTTCAGACGGAAGTTGCAAGGAGCAGTTTTGGAACATGAAGTCTCCTTCAGAAGTATCGTAAATGGTGTTGCAGTCATGAAGCTTTGGTTCGTGGTTAGTGAAGGAGTGACCTCCGAGGAAGTTCTCGAGCTTGGGTTGTTGGTTTTGAGCAATGTCTTGGTTATTGCATGCACCACCCATGAACATCGGGACGTCTGATGAGGTGGTTCTGTAGTTAGTTTCTGGGTTTATGCCTAACCCCTTCATGTTCCAATCTGTCAGAAATAGCATCTTCGTCACTGTGTTCTCAGAAAGTGCAAGGACTAACAAAAATAAAACCCAAAAACAAATCTCCAAATCGTTCAAATTAGGATGTTAAACTACTTTGTAATAATATGTTAGGAATGGCAACAAACCCTGAGACTGATTGTTTCTAAATGCTTCGAGAATACCAAAAGATGGAGGGAGGCTGAGAGAAGGAGCAGTTGTAAGATCAAAACACTCCCCCGAGACATCTGTAGCAGATATTTCATGATGAGAGTGAAAACCAAACCGAGAAGCTGCGCTTCGAGACTGATGATCTTGGTGGTCGTCGGTTTGCGAAGGAAGTTCTTGAGGAGAAAGAGAGAAAGCCAACCAGTTATTCATGGAAGCCATATCCAAGCTTGAAGTGCAGTGCTAACAACTTTTACACATCCAAACAAACAAGGCGACACAAGAAGAAGAAGGAGAAGAAGAAAGTGGGTATTAAAGGGTATGGAGATTCATTCATATGAACACATACAACTCTCTTCTTAAATATATCATAATTAAACATGTCAACCCTAGAAACCGTGAATGATGGTAGGCGTATGGGTAGTACTGTACTTTTGCATGCAGTAACACGCATATAGACAATACATAATCAACTCTAATTTCTTCTGTACTGTACATACATATATGTATAAATTTACATATATATACATTTGATTATTATTAACTTAGGTATGAAGAAGAAGGAGAAGGAAGCGAGTGTTTGTGTTTGTGTTTGTTTCTGAGAAATGATGAAGATAATATTATTATTATAACGGAGGTCTGACACAGAATTCACACGCACTCGATCGCCTCTGCCCTTAACTGATAAATGAAAAATGAAAAATTAGAGAGAGTTAGGACAAAAGTCATATCAATGTCAGTATCTCACCAGTGGCCATAACTTTCTCACATTCCCTTATTACTAATTATGTATATTTCTCTTTGCCTAATCATCATCACTCAAACTTCTTCTTCTTCCCATCTTTTTCTCCACCTTCTGTATCTCTCTCTACCTCTACTGTAACTGTAACACATTACATTACACATAATAATAAGAGTAATGCATGCATGACTCAGACTCAGACTCAGACTCAGACTCAGAATAGATAGCTTCAAGCTATGAATCTTGTGCCCTCACGAGAAGACATTAACCCCTGTCTTCCGGGTGATTATTTTAAGGATTATTATTATTTTCTTAAAGAAAAACTTTATCAGACAGATTGGAAGAAAATCTAGTTGTGTCTCTCTCAAATACATGGAATTTCCCATTCATATTACTTCATTAAATTTCCCATTTTCAATGTTACCAACTCATTCTTAGAATCCGTGGCTTAGTCATGCCGACATGATTGAGCATAGTCATATGTTGTGTAAACAGACGTACGGCTTACATTAACCTTCTGGTTTATACTTGCATTTGTAGTAGTATTCTAGTAACAGTAGCAGTCAGAAAATAAATTAACAACATTATATCTTCCATTTCCCAATCTCTCGAAGCTCGCGCAAACCACAAACTGTAAGTTTGACCGTCAAATAAGGAATCGACGTGACGGTAAAACCCCACATGGAGATGAGCATTATGAGATACTTCATTCAATACAAACCCTACAACTCCTCATTCTCATCTCACACTTATTATCTTACTACTGGTTAGGATGAGACTGAGTCTATCTTGAAAACCTCGTCTTCATACATTACAACATTACATGTTCAACAACCTTAATTTAATCGCACTTTTGACCTAGTAAAACCCGGTTGCACACTTTCTGAGATACGTGTATATATATATATAATTAAAGCGCTTAGTTTTGCGAGCCCTCTCGTGCATTATAGTGAAAACAGTGACCTTAATAATGTATGAACTTGGAAGAGAAGATAAGAGATCAAGTAAAAGTTATTCTCAATAAGAACAACATGAACTGTACTTCTCTTACCAAGCAAAGTCATACATTTATATCACAGGCATGCTCCTCTAATACTGAATGAACGTGTTCTTCATGCCATTTCATTTTACTCTCTCTATTAATATATGAAGCTGAGGGCCATAGACACATGGGTGAAATGAGAATCCGATTAATCAAACTCTACATGCACCCCATAAGGGACCAGACTAAACTACCAGACCAGACCAGACCCGGCCTTATCAAACCATTATTGGAAGGAGACTGCAGTGCAGAGAGCTCGTGATTTTGTGGGGTTCATCTTCTTTACACGTTACTACCAAACACGATAGACTGATCTATCTCGTAATAAACATTTAGTGTAAATAATTAAATACCCTATTTTATTAATATAATTCACCTATGAATGTATACACGTGCCACATTAATAGACACATATATTATATACCCAGCTCTTTTGCTGATATAATTCAAACAATATTTGATTTATATATATTGAGTGCAAATCAATTTATTCATTATTTTTAACTATCATTAATTTATTAATAAATTAATTATATATGAATGTATACACGTGTGTTTCCCATTCCAATACACATATATTAATTCATCTATTAAATAATGTAATTTTAACAATACTATAATTGACATAAAAATCCATCCAATGGTTTTGCTTAAATATTTGTTTCAAAATAGACCAAAATATAATAATATTATTTTACAAAAATTACCCATTTCGTTTTATGGTGGGCAGTATGGCATAATTTTTTTTCATATACTTTAATTAAGTTTAATTTTACTGAATTCATACTCATAGTTTTTTTTTTAATTCGAAGAAATCCCGTATGTAACGCCCCAAATTAGGGGTTAGAATATTAAAGGAAGTTAGTACGAATTATGTTTGTTGTTTGCTTATTAAATGT
>JANZLH020000359.1:174514-187781 GCA_026770325.2 Erythroxylum fimbriatum
GGAAAGTCCCGGGAACAAAAATTTTTGTTTTCCGCTGCCTGGACATGTGATGTCCGTCCCGGGATTTTCCTACAGACGATAGCGTAGGGATTCATTTTTCTTGGCTTTAGAAGAGAGATTTTAAGAGTTTTGCAAGAAGGAAAAAAAAAGATGAAGAGTTAATCTTCCATTAGAGAGAAGAAGCAAAAATCGTTCGTGGATTTTTACGGTAAGTTTTTTGAATTTCTGTCTTATGAAGTTAGGTTTATTATGAATATTAGATTGTATGGAGATGATTGTGGTTTGCTGATACAGATTTAGGTCATTTGTGAACTCTGTATGTCTAACAATGGGAAAATGAAAGAATGCTTGTATATTGTTTGATGAAATGCCCCACCCGTGTAATGCATGTATAGTGTGTGTTCGAGAACTGTGAAAACCGAAAACCACCCAAAAGACTTTGTGTACACAATGATTTAAAGCATCGAGTTCATGCGAAGGTAAAAGAAATATTGTGGCTTTTGACATGTTTCTGCAATTGTGTAACGTAATTACTCTTCCACTTTCCTATTTGAGAGTATGCTTGGCTTCCTTACTTTTGATATACACAATCAAAACCAGAAAAGAAAAACATAAACTTCTTGCTCTATGACTTCCTAATAATGATTAGAAATTTTAGTCTAACATGATGGAGGAAAGTGGAGAACTGTAAGTGTTTAGAATTTTAGATTGTAAAAAAGGGACTAGACTTAGTTTAGATAATGGTTTTCAGCACCGAGTTTCTGAACAGCTAAAACAAATATTAGTGAAAGTTTAAAGGTTGGGTGGAAAATGAATTGTTGTAATAAGCATATAATGCATCAGGACATGAGCTACTCCAAGTTGAGACACGATTATATCTTATATCTTGCATCTATCTATATATTTGTTTCAGTTTAACAAATATACATAACCTAGACCACATACATGTCTGAGACCAAGGATCTCCCTTTATTAAAGGCCTTTAACTATACCAATATACATGATTTGGAATATTAGCCATTATTCAACCGTAATTATTTGGGTTCGCTATTTCTCACATATGCAGGTTCTGTCCTCACAATGCCGCCTCGAAGAGCTAGACAATCAGCGGAAAGCATCGAAGCTGCGGTGAGAGGGGACAATGCTGCAGACATTGCCGGTGTGTATGATGCCCCTTTTACCATTTATTCCGAGGTTAAAGGAGAGAGGTACTTGCAACTCCATACTAAGAGCACTGAAGTTCCAACTTTTTTTTAATTTTGAGGTGCTTGATCAAATAGGGTTGACTGGTAGATTAATGACATTATGTCGGAGAGGTGGATGGGAATATTTTGTGAGAATGAATTACCCTGTTTACCATGACCTGACACTCGAGTTCTTCACATCTTTGAGGTTTGTCTCGAGCAAACCGGATAAATTGTGGTGTATATTACGAGGGCGGATGTGTTTATTGGATGACAACATGTTACGGTCTATATTTGGGTTTGCACAACACGATATTGGTGATGGGCATGAATCTTTCAGCACTAGGTCGTATTGGAAATATTTAACAGACTTGGATGAGTATGACCCACACCTTGCATCCAATGCGCAAATTCTTAATGCTGAATTGAAGCTGCTGCATAAATTCATCTGTGGTGTTGTGTTTGGAAAACGACAAAGTACAAAATGCTCGAGTAAGGAGCTTTTCCTATTATGGTGCATCGAGCATGGACATAAGCCGAACATGTTCGCTTATGTTTCAAGAACTTTGACCGAATTAGTGGGGAGAAGGGGGAACAACCTGGGCATAGGTTATTTGGCAACTGCATTGGCTGAACATTGTAGGGTTGATCTTAGTGAGCTGAACATGTTGCAAAATAATTTTTTCGATGTGTCGTACCTGAAACGGTGCGAGATTATTGACGACAAAACCATGCAGTTACGAGATCCTTCAACTCGTACAACATTGAAGCGCAAGCTGACAGCTGCAGAGTCAAGTTCGAGATGTAACGCGCCTGAGTATGGTTCAGAGACTGAGGGGCAACAATAGCCACCACAACAGCTGAGGGCACAACAATCGGAACACGAACAACAGCCGCAACCTGATTTGGGCATGGTTTATGACCTCATGCGTGAAAACCAAAAACTCATGGTGGATCAGCACAGAGGTACACAGCAGCGGTTGGATATTCTTCAGCAGCAAATGAAGGCAATGCATGAGCGAATGTGCGTTCTTACCGCGGATCTGAATCACATGGGCGACAGATTGGAAAAGGCTTGGCAGGTGCAAGGATTGGACATGCCACCTCCAACCTCATCTAGTAATGACACTACAGAAGGTTCCGCTAATGACCCTCCACAACAATAAGTATAATCTTCACTCTCATTAAATCTGTTGCAACAATTTGTCTTGAATGCTTTTTGTGCTAATTATTCCCATTGAATCTTACTTGCAGAGTAGGAATGCCTGAATGCTGTGCGACGACAAAGGTTGCAGCTTGGGGCAGACGTGGACTTCTAGTGTAATTTTGAAATGGCACGTTTTACCATTTTTGCAACATTGTACTAGCTTAGGATTTGACTCATCAGGACATGGTTGTGTTTTGTTGTTATTGTTCAAGCTGTATGAGAATGTTGGAGGTGATACAACGGTGATGATCCTCATCGAATCGGTTTTGTAAGGCAGGACACAGAAAAATTTAAAACGCATCTACAATAACGACTGATGCCCCCGATTTGTCCACCCCTCTTATAAGTCCAGTAAGTTGATCTGGCTATTGAAATTTGTTATCCTGGAATGGAATAGCAGCTGTAGTTTTTGATATATTGCGCAAAAAATTGTTCTTCGCTTTTGTTTTGTGCTGCGTAGTTACAGCCACAAATTAGCCTAGACCACATCATCCAATTCATTTCAAATGAACAACTGTACGCCTTCGAACGTTTGGAGTGGAGAAGTACATTAACTCCTAAGAAGCAGCATGCTATAAATCAAGTTACGTAAATGTCAAATAAAGTCTATATCTTTTATCCAATTAATCATTAACGAAATAGATTGCAGACCATCCATCAAAATATATTCAACAAATTCATGATATTGGCGACATGTAACAGTTAAAATCCCTTAAAGCACAATCAAACGTCAGGAAGTTACAACATCTTATTATGTTTCAATGTGAACATTTGGGAACCAAGTTCCCTTTTAATAGTGCTTTACCAGAGCTAATCTCATGATTCAATTCCAAGCCAGTACTCAAAAGGTCGATCTTTGATAGTGCTTTAAGTAATAAAGATAACGCTTTCATGTTTTCAATCACAACTCATATTAACAAATCCATCACACTTCAGTGGCAACCTTAACAGCCTTATGCAAACTTGCTTCCGCAATCTTCTTTTATGCTTGTCTCACTTGATTCTGTTGATGGCCACCGTTTTAGTATAATTCAAATTCAGAAATTTTATTCCTACTATCAGTTTTCGTGGCTGCTGGAATAGTTGCCCCATCCACACGACTTTTTAGTTACGCTTCTTTTTGTGAAATGAAAACATATCAACGAATGCAGAGATATAGTCACTTATGAAAGTATGGAAAGAAAATGTTTCCCTTTATCGAAATGTCATAAGACGCAAATACCAAAAACCACATAACCACTACATTTACAACAGCAATAAAGGGCACAGAGATTCTGTAAGTCATAATGGTATATGTAGAAAAGATAAAAGAAGGCAGAAACTTACTCATGGTATTATTGACTTGTAATGTTCCTTATATACATGTAAGTGTAGCCCTAACGAGATATGTATGGAAGCTAACTAACAGCTGTAATACACTACAATCACAGAAGGAATATACACTAGCAATTAATGAAATGCGGCTGCTGCCGCCAATACTGTCAAATGTTGCTGCTGCCGCCAATACTGCCAATATGGAAGGATAACCATTCCATTCCAAGTACTGTAGTTGATCACCAGGAAGGTGATGTACGCTCTCAAAACTGTGACAATTCCGTACTATGAGAAACCTAAGGTTTTTCATCTTCAGAAAAGCTTTAGTACTCAAGTTTCCTCTTTTTGATCCTTCCAATTCCAGGACTATGCCTTCAATTTCTTCCATTCCCTTCAACATTTTCGAATTGCAAATTGTAAACAGGAATCTAAACAAATATAAAGGTAATACAAGATTGATTAATAATCATGCAAGTTACCTCATTTTGCTTCAGGATATGCTCTATATCTTCATACAGCCACACCCTGCTGCGTTTTCCAGGATTTTCATACGTGTTTTGCTTAACGATTTCTCTACCCATTTCTTGAAGCAAATCATGCATCCATATTCTGTCATCAGAGACGGTTACTAGAGATTTATCTATCAGTACCCTTATTCCAATGTCAGGGTACAAGGCACAACATTCAAGTACTTTCATCACATAAGCTCTCTTCTTGCCATTTAAGAAACAAGCTATATCTAGGAACCTTTTCTTCTCTAGTTCCTCTAGTCCATCGAAACTTATTTGAAGCTTGTCTAAAATCTCTTTCTGAGGAACTTTCTTGAGTCTGTCCAATGCACTTCTCCATTCACTTACAGATCTGCCAAACAGAAAGGACCCTATAACAACAACGGCCAAGGGTAATCCATTAGCATAGTTCAAGAATTTATCAGACAGCTCTGCATACTCCTTTTTCGGGTATTCGTTTTTGAAGGCTTTCAAACTAAAGAGTTGAAGAGCTTGCTCATGATACAATTCCTTAATACTGCATAGTTTATCTGCTCCACAGCTAATCGCCATATGTTCATCCCTGGTGGTTATAATAATCCTACTTCCACTACCAAACCAATCACACATACCGGCTAATGCTTTGAATTGGTCTAATTGATCAGCATCATCAAGAACAATAAGAACCCTTTTGTGGCATAACCCCTTTCTAATCTCGTTCATCCCTTGATCGACATTCCAAATCTTAATCTTCTTCTTCTCCATTAGAATTTCTGAGAGAAGTTGCTCTTGCAGTGAAACTAAGCCATGCTTTTCTTGGACATCTCTAACATTGGCAAGAAAACTACTACCTTCAAATTGATGAGAAATCTTCCCATAAACAACTCTAGCAACTGTTGTCTTCCCTATGCCACCCATCCCATGAATCCCTAAAACTCGAATGTTCTTGCCCGATTCTTCAACTAACTGCCTGCATATTTCATCCACTTGGCAATCAATCCCAACAAAATCTTTGTTCACACTTGAAAGCCTGTGATTCAATTTACTCCACAGCTCTTCAACAATCTCTTGGATAACTTCTGATTCACTCCTGAAAAGAAATAACAGTTAAATGATTGGCAAATAACAGCAAGATCATATAATGAGATTTTTTAATATAGACATAGTAGTGTGTAGAATCCACCATCAATAGTTGGAATTGAAACAGCTATTATCAAAATGACTAGAATTAATCATTTGAATAGTTAACTCTTATCACTTATAAACTTTTTAACATTTTCATGTTTAGTCAATATGGATACTCCAACATTTTCCCTCAAGTACAACTAAGATTAGACATCCTGTTATCACTTGAAATAAACGCAGTGGTAACCGGACCAAGTCGCTAGAATTGGACATCCAGATAGACAATCGAAAAATTAGTAATCTAGATCAAACAAAAATATTTAATATAGGTAGAGTATAGAGTCGATCAACAAAAGTTAGACTTAAATCAACTTGCCAAAATGACTAAACTAGTAGTTTAAATAGTTTACTCTTACCGATTCTAAACCCTTTTAACATTTTTAGTCGGATACTCTTAACACATATATGGTAACTTGCACGAAATAAAGTCAACCTGTTCTGCAGATCCCATCCAGAAAGATTTGCAATTTCTGTCATGGAAGATCTCCAAATTTGCACCTTCTCCATATCATGCTCAAAGGTTTTTTCATGTTTGGCGAAAGCTTTTCCAATTCTTCCGGTCTGTTTCCTCACCTGTGACGCATCCACCCCACAGAAAACAGGAAAAATAGTTTGTCTCCCAGCTCTAAAACATTGGAAGATGATGGAAAGTTCATACAGACACCATGTTGAAGAAGCATAATCTCTGGAGAAGATAATGACTGAGAATCTTGAATGTTGTATTGCCTGGAGGATTGTTTGGGGAATGGAATCGCCTCTTTCAAGTTCTTGGTCATCCTTGAAGGCTATGATTCCTTTCCTTTGGAAAGCAGCGTAAAGGTGGTCAGTGAAACTCCAGCGACTGTCTTTGCCTCTAAAACTAACGAAAACATCATACTTGTAATATTCCAGGATAGGGGAAGAAGAAGACGAAGAAGAAGATAATGCTGAGGAACCATGCTCAAACTCCATGAAAGTTTTACAGGCAGAAGCTTTTTACTTCCTACAACAGCCCCTGGAATTGCGTTAATATAGAATGCTGATGGGTATTTGGAAAGTTTACATCTTGAGCCAAACGAATGAGTACCGACTATCGGTTGCACTGGATTTTATACTTTTCTAATACAGTTTCCAATGAACATTGAAGTGATTTCAGCAGAATTGACCTTCTAGATCTTACTGAAATGACACGAACATAACAACAGGGAATTATCTATATTATCTATCTGTAATACGAGGTACCACTCCTGAGGTCATGGAATGCGTCCAAAGTTCTTTACTGATCCAGAAGTAACCTCGTGTTACGTGAGAATCAGTAGCGAAGCTACTCCCAATTGCCCACCCTCAAATTTTTTTTTATTAAAGAAGAATAGAAGAGATGCAAATGCCTATGGTGGATTGGATAAATTGTCCCCTAGATTGGATACATTGCCCTCCCTAAAATAAATTTCTGGCTTCGCCACCGGTGAAAATGATGTATCTTTACACACTTCTCTGTCAGAATGAAACAGTCAAATTTGGAGCCATTAGAATACATAACTTGTTTGACTTTAGAATGATTGTTATAATCATCAAAAATGTCGAATATCACGAGACTTGACCAAATCAATCACATTACACATTTGCAGGTAGCCATCTGTGGGCACACCTAACGCTTTTGACTGGGACTCATCACTGATAGTAATGGTGGTAGAGTTGTCTCCTCCATTGGGTTCAACTTTGTTCACGCAGCAATATTCATCATCAACGGTGAGGATCAGATGCTTACCACCATTGGAATCACCATCGCTATTTTCTGCAACTACCACCTGGTTATCGGTAAGCTTGTAACGCATGATTAACTCTTGAACGTCTTCCTCATAAATTATTCGAACTCCACAGCATTTAACTCCTAGCTCATCCGAGTCGAATGATACCTGAAAATGCTTGCATCTGTTGTACCAATCCACATCTTTTGAGCTATTACATGGTATGAAGATCAACCAAAGTTGGTCTGAAGTAATCTTTATGTTTCCAAAGATTTCTGTGATGACACCATCTTGAAATATGTATTGGCCTATCTCAGGCCCTGCTCGCAAATTGCATTCCATTCCATACCCATCATATGATTTATCAGGAGTTCCCAAAACTGCACAGACAAAGAATCCCATCCACCGATTGTTGCACCAACTTTCAGGTAGTTGAATTTCTAGGGAAGTCCCCTTTTCCTGATAAGTGAAGAACTCTGGTATTCTACTTCCCGGTAGGCACATTGTGAAGTCACAATGCATGTAGAACAATCCCTGTAAACAAATTTAATAACATCAACGTGCTGAAGTGTAACTATGAGATAAAACGATGCAAGAAATATGTAGCTGAATTAACCTGACGCCTGCTTTCTAGCAAGAATTGAAGGTAACATTTCAGCCATTGAAGAGCTCCTTGAATCTCACCCAACTTCAGGCAATTCACAAAAGTTAACATCATAGGCTTTAAAGTGAGTTTTTCAAAGGGAACTGGAAAAGTTTCCAGGGAGGTGCAACCGTCAACTCTTAAGCAAATAACACTTGAAGGAAGTTCAGGCAGTGATTGAAGAGTCTTGCAATTTGCTATGCACAGTTTTTCAAGTTTAGAAAGCTTGTTGATGCATGTTGGTATGGCCTGGAAATCATTTCCGCTTAGATTTAGCGTCTCCAACGATGGAAATCCATTGAAATCCTTCGGAAAGATTCTTTCCGTAAGACTGCAATCACTTAAATCTAGTTTCTTCAAAGAGCTTAAGCATAAAAATGACGGCAGCATCAAAGCCATAGGATCAGCTGGAATAATTCTCCCAAGCAATTTCCCAAGAAAATTCCATGGTTGAGCAGATGATGGTGCAAGTTTCCTTCTACCAATCCCACTAACGTACAGCTCCTCCAAACAAGGAATGTCCCCAAACCTTTCCGGCAGTTTCTCAAGATTTGAGCAGCCCTCCATTTTCAGGACTTTAAGCGACTTCAAGCCACATATGCCAGTTGGAAGCCCTGTGAGGCTTCTACAGGACTTCAGGTTCAACAAGACCAGCTTATCCAGATATCGGATGCATTCATCAATCTCACTTAATCTCACACAGCCTTCAAGTATCAGTTTCTTAACATTAGGAATGCTTCTGAAATCGGTGATCTTGGTCAAGTTCAGTGAGTGACTTAGATCAATGATTCTCAACATCTCGAGAGGCTGTGCACCAAAAAAATTGAAAAAGAAGGAAACCATTTTACTTTCAGATACATAACATATGTACGATGAACGTAAGAAGTAATCATCAATCATGTACACTAACATACACACCTTGGATTTCTTCCAGAACTGTTCAATTCTGCTATTTTGCATACGCAGCTCAACAAGTTTATCCAATTGAAAAGTAGAGGGTAAATACTTGAATGGATACTGAGGCCATTCCAGATACCTTAACTCACTAGATAAATATTCAAGGCCATGAGAGAGGCTTAACTTCTTGAATTTGAGCAGTCTTAACTTTGTCATCTTCAAAAATGGCTTTGAATTCAACCGTCCAACTTTTAATTCTGATCCACGCAACACAATGCCTTCGATTTTGTCCGTTCCCTGAACATATTAGAAGAAATGGTGGTCAAACAGCCTTATGTAACTGCAGTTTACTTGACAGTCATAAACTAATTACATCAAATACCTTATCATTATGCAAGACATGATAGACATCTTTATGAAGCCATAACCTGCTACGTTTTCCGGGATCTTCATGCGATTCACGACGAACGATTTCTTGACCCATTTCTTTTAGCAAATCATGCATGCATATCTTTTCTTCTGAACCAATGTTTACAAGAGACTTGTCAAGGAGAACTCTGATGCCAATTTTTGGATAAAAACCACAAGTTTTCAGTATTCTTTTGGTGGTGTGGAAGGACTCTCCATTGAAGAAACAAGCTATGTCTAGGAATATCTTCTTCTCCATTTCATCTAGTCCATCAAAACTTATTTGAAGCTTATCCAAAATTTTCCTTTCAGGAATCTCTTTCAATCTATCCAGAGCATTTTTCCATTCATTTATAGACCTGCCACATAAGAAAGAACCTAAAATATCGAGAGCTAATGGCAAGCCATTGGCATAGCTCACAACACTTTCAGACAGCTCCAAAAAATCTTCTGTAGGACAACCGGACTTGAAAGCTTTCGAACGAAAGAGTTGAATTGCCTCATCATGATCTAATGTCTCCACCTTGTATACTTCTTCTGCTCCATGGCATATCAGCAAATGTTCATCTCTACTCGTCACAATAACTCGACTTCCATGACCAAACCAGTCATGAGATCCAGCCAATGACTTCAACTGTTCTAATTGATCAATATCATCAATAACAAGTAAAATTCTTTTGCAGCGAAGCCTGTTCCGAATTTCGTCCATACCTCTATAAACATCCCATATCTTTATATTTCTATCCATCAAGGTTTCTTGGAGAAGATGCTCTTGCAACCGAGCGATTCCATGCTTTTCACTCACTTCTCTAACATTTGACAGAAAGCTACCACCTTCAAATTGATCATAAAACTTCTCATAGATAACTCTAGCCAGGGTAGTCTTACCTATGCCCCCCATGCCCAGAATTCCTATAATACGAACATCATTCAGATTTTGTAAATCCAAGCATGAATTTATCTTCTCCAAACGAGAATCCATTCCAACAAATTCCTTGGCTAAAAATGAGAAGCCATTGCTGGACTTTCTTAACTTTCCTAGTATCTCATCAACTATGTCCTCAACGAATTCTGACTCTTCCCTGCCATATTAAGGACCTCTGTCATTACTAAGCAATTTATGATTATCTGAAAGTAAGCTTAAATTGATGGAAGCACTACCATTACCTGTTCCGTAAATCCCATCCAGAAACATTGGTGACCCGAGTCATTGCTTCTCTCCATCTATCAACCTTGTCGATGTTATCCCTGAAATCTTGTTCATGTTGAGCAAAGGCGTTGCCATATGTACCTGTTTGTTTCTCAACATCGAAGGGATCAACATGGAAGAAGACAGGAAAAACCTTTCTCTGATCAACTTGAGCTAAGCAGTCAGCAATGGTGGCCAGTTCATCTAAGCACCAAGTGGAACAAGCATAGTTGGTGGAGAGCACAACTAAGAAAAATCTCGAGCTCTGTATGGCCGTCGAGATTTCATCCGATATGCTTTCGCCTCTCTCAATCTCCAAGTCGTCCTTGAATGTGATGATTCCTTTCTGACGCAAAGCATTGTAGAGATGGCTGATGAAACTTTTACGTGTGTCATCTCCTCTGAAACTGAGGAACACATCATACTTCCATCGAGGAGATGAAGAAACAGGGGATGTGGGTGGTGGTTTAATTAAAGATGATCTCTCCAAGGCCCGAGAAGCCATCAAAAGTTAGATAGAGATATCACCAGGTTTATAATTCTTCACTGGGTCTCGCTGCAGTCTTAAATACTACACGAAAAAACTCATCTTGCAGCGAGTATAAGAGCAGGTCATTTTCCTGGAAAACCAGAAGAGACGCGGTTATGTTCCGATTGACAATTTGGAGTTGGCTGTTATTTTACATGGTAAAGTTCAAAAGACAAATGTTTATTCAAGTCCTTGCCTGAGTCGTACCAAAAGCCTACCATTTTTAAAGGAAGATTCTTTGCTAGTGGAGTTCTGTCATTCATCAAAAGAATCTATTCCATTTATTAATAAATCCAAAGCAGTTGAGTTTTCCACGGAGAGTGTCCCCACCAGAGTCATTTTCAGCGAAAAGAATGACTTAACACCGACTACTGACTAGGTATTACTTTGCACTTTCAGGCGCCTTCCCGGAAAATATAAGGTTGGTTGTCGAGTCATCGCCTATTAACCAGTAATTCTGATGCTACTTTTAGAAGTTGAAACTGGACAAGAAATCTGAGTGAAGCTTCTGAGAGATGAGATCATCGTCGTAGTAAACCATTTCCTGCAAAAGTGTCGTCCTTGTCTATGATTGTTTCAGCATTTCTTCCACTCATTGCACTGTTAGAGAGCCAACCACAATAACTGTTTCCAATCCAATTATAAATCAACGATTTTTCATTGTTATGTTACATACGAGGAGTTTACTTTAACGAGAGATTTATACCGTGAGTTTAGCGTGAGAACATCCTCGTGGATTTTTACACTAACCCTTTAACCAAAAATTTTAATACATTAAATATGTTACTCATTTTCATTTATATATCCTTCACTTGTTTCGTCTCTTTCTAACGTGAGATTTCTACTCTTGACATCTCAACAATCTCCTTTTTAAATGTGAATTTTTACATTGGACTTGAACTTAAAAGTCGTTTTTCTTAAGAGTTCAAATATATGGGGTCATCAAGAGCCCTTCTACTCTATTGGTCTGGACCTATCAGGAGTCTCCTTGCTCTTCTTCGTGGAGAGACAACCACGGGATCTGATTACCATCTCTATACTGGTCCCTTGTTGAACCATCAGTTCTGATATCACTTGTTAGATTGGATAGCTCTCTTTCATAGGAGATCTACATCATAGGCCTATTCAAGGGATATACTTGTGGGTCTTGACACTATACTTTAATCTAAAACTTTAAAGCATTAAGTTTATGGGTCATTTCTACTTATATGTTATTTACTAGTTCTATCTCTTTCTAATGTGGGATTCCCACTTACACTTGACATTCAAATAAGTTCATCGACGCATGAACTCTTGCCCAAAAATTATATGGAAAACATTTCTTTAAGAAACAATGAAATCTAATATCTCATACAAATCAAAAGGAGACAAGAAACCAGAAAAAAAAAGGAACAAAACAACAGAAGAACTTGATCTTTTTGAGTTGTTCTGTAACGCTTGTATACTTTTGGATCCTTTAGGTCATTCACAGGTCCTGCACGCTCAAACTTGCTACGAAAGAATTTGACTTAACATTAAAAAAAAATTGCCAAAGATGCAACATTTTTGTTTTTTCCAAGAATCCTCCAGCTTAGCCAAAGAGACAATCATAATGCAGCAATCAATGAGCACAGATATGCAATAAGCACAATTAGGTAAAAGGGAGAGAACATATCATGGCAACATAAAACTGGCAAGATCTTAGGTTCCTACTTGGAGGTAGACATTGCTTCAACTTGTTAGCCTTGTCAGAGTCAAACACACAGAGGGTGTAGAGATACTTGGAACAGCGAACCTTGAACTTCACAACGTCTCTACTCCACTTGATTTTAACAAGACGAGCATCCTTTCTTCTTGCTGTAAGAAGAAAATCCTTGATTTCATGGATTTGCTTTTGCTGTTGATTATAGAGAGAAAAATTAAAATAACAATTCATGATGCTAAAGAGCTTATTGAGAGGATGACACACAAGCAAGATATGTTTCAGATTTTCTACAATGTCTAACAAGATACTGAAAAGTCTCCATTTAACTGTTAAAATGATTACATAAGATACAACCAGAAGAAAGTTTGCTTCTTCAAAAGTTCATTGCTTTTTACCAAAAAAGATAATGTTGGACTTAACACGGACCTGTTATAGGAGAAAAAGTGCAATAGCTTCATAGAATAATAGCCAAAGAAAAACTAAAAAAAAGAAGCTCCAGGATCTTGGCTAACAAAGTAACAATCAACCCCACATTCATTTGCAATAAAATGCTGAGAAGGCTTCGTATTGAAGTGCATATTCGTATTCTATTATGATTTTGACAAGATGCTAGAAAATGAAGAAAGATCATGATGCTAAAGAGATTAACGTAAAAATGCAGAACAAAAAGAATGATATGTCTCAGATAATTAGAGGGTGTTTGTTTCTGTTTTTATTTTTGGTTTTCTGTTTTTGTTTTCAAATTTAGAAAAAAATCTTGTTTGTTTGAGTTTTTTGTTTTTGTTTTTGGTTTTGGTTTCTTCCGGTTTTCA
>JANZLH020000360.1:41991-79381 GCA_026770325.2 Erythroxylum fimbriatum
TATGAAATGCATGTGTCCCAATTTCACAATATATACATGTATCACAATTAATCCATCTGTCGCAATTGATCACATTATTAGCAAGCAATTTTCAGATTCACAATTATCACAAATCATCACATCACAAGCACTTCTATGTCATATCTTCCAATACATCGGACCTTCTGTCCGGAATCCACAGACATAACCAAATCACAATCCACCATTATCCCCACAATTAAACATATAGTAATTAAGAGAACCGTCTAGGTTACTCACAGTACGTTCCAAATTGGCACCGGATTCCAAATTCTGGAAATGTCGTACGTGCGGACATTTAGCCTGCACAACTCAATTATGCAAGACACACTTAAGTCACAAGTTATACAATTATAAGTGTTAAAATAATGCACATGACTGAAACAAAATATGTATCATGCGTGTTCATGACAATCCCGGTAACATTCCATAATTCATTTCACCAAAATGTGCCCCTATGTCTTAGGAACCCATAGGTACCAAAATCACGCAATTTGGACCTCTATAGGTCCAATTATTGATAAAACATAGACTAGAAAAATAATTACCCGATCCCCGTACTTTGACCCAATCAATCCACGTCAATTTCATCTCTAAAAATTTCCAATTTCACATAGAAATAAAATTAAATATTTTACGAATCCGATGTCTCGAGAATTAGGTTAATCGGATGTCGGATGAAAAAAATCTTGGTCAAAAGAGTGGAAAAATTTAAAAATAAACAAATTCCATCAATAGTCGGCTTGCGATCGCGAGTCGAAGAAAAGTAGTATCGGCTCGCCACTGCGACAGCTCGCGAGTGCGAGCCGCGACAAAATGCCGCCTCGGGATCGCGAGTTCCTGAATAGCTTAACTGTCTCGCGGCTGCGACGGCTCGCGAATGCGAGCCACAGTAAAACGACCATCTCGCGATCGCGAGTTGCTGCTTTCATTCTTTCCCTTCTTCTATCCGAATTTCAAACATATATAACTCTTTACACACATATCTGAAAATCACAAATCATATCTCATTGGAAAGATCATGAAAAACTCTACAAGTTTCTTTAAGGACTCTTGAACCAATTTCACCCCTAAGGGTGTCAAAAATTCAATCAAAGATACTGCCTAGTCCTTATGGTCCAAAACTGAACAACATTTTTATAAAGAGCATATCTTCCCATTCCCTTAGCCAAAAATTACAAACTTTATGTCAAAAGAAAAATCAAAATATGTACTACAACTTTCATGAACAACAAGAAACCAAATTCAATTGCTAAATGGGTCAAAAACTTAATTGAAGATTCTGCCCCTACATTACACTTGAACAGTACAGTAATTTTCTAAAAATCATAACTCCTTGTCCAAATGTCAAAAAATTTCCCACTTTATATCAATGAAAAGATCAGACAACATACTTCAATTTTCATGAAGGGTTTAAAAGCCAATTCCACCTCTAACTAGGTTAAATTCGTTCATGAATGTGACTGTCCTGTAACTAACAGCTTACCTAAATCAGATTCCATCTTTGAAAATTCATAACTCATAATTCTGACATCTAAAAATAGCATACTATACCTCATTTTAAACCTAATTCATTCCTTTACAACTTTCCATAAAACCATTTAAGCTAATTAAATTCCTAGCAGCCCAGAATTTAGCTTCAATGTGTAATCATCACAAACCTACACTTAACACATTTTTCCAGCATCAAGTATATCAACATCCGAAATTCAACAGGTTATAACTCTCAACATACATATCGAAAAATTGCATACTTAGTGGCTATGGAAAGATAACAAGAACTTCTTCAAGTTTCATTAAGACCAATTGAGCAAATTCAACCTACATCAATCTAGAAAAATTCATCAAATTTCAGGTCACAATTTTCGTGTTACTGTTCATACTGTACACAATACACACTTTCAAAGCAAGATTCAACATTCTTTTAATCAAAATTGGACAGCACTTCCTTCACAAAAAATGTAGCCAAATGTCTCAATTTTAATTTAAGACAAACCTCACCTCATTTGCTCAACCACACAAAGAGTTATGATCAAAATATTGAGACATGTACAAGTCAAATTTCTAGATTCTTACTTTCATACCAATTCTACACCACTCATCATTCAATTCACTACATATATTAACCATAACTAAATCAAAACCTCTCCTTGAACATTAGTCCACCAAATGGCAGCAACACTCACTCAATCATTCATACATTTCCTACATTCTTCTAAACCTACTTTCACTTCCAAAACCTTTCCAACACACATTCATCAAATTTTACATCATCAATCATTCATTAAGGCAAGGTATTCTTACACACACACCCATATATTCCAACCACAATTGCCATGCAATTAGCCTTAAATAACATCACTACAAAACCATCATATAATACACATGACTTACCTAATCAAGCTTCACATCTTCAATTCTATAAAAGAGGAGCAAGCAAGTAGCAAGGGAGAGCTTTTTGTATGGTGGATGAAGAACCAACGAAAGAAGAAGAGGGAGGAGTAAGTTTCAGATGAAAGGAGACTCAAAGGAAATTTTCACTCTTTCAATTGTTGTAGAAGAATCGTGAATGAGTATAAGAAGACAAAGACATTAAATGAATTGGAGAGTGTCATGACATGTGTCATGGCACTTGGCATTTAATGAATAAATACAAAAATTCAATTAATAAAGTTGTAATAATCTTTAATCCATCCAATGCCCATGGTTCTATTTACAGTTCCAAAATCGTGTACCTCAATATCATGTCTCATTGGACAGAAATTTTCGGTACCGGAAACCAATCAGTCCACCACTTGGCGATTTTTTCGGTCCGGAAATTTTCTCAGAAAATTTCCAAAATTGCCAAAAAATGTAAAACACATAACAGTCCATTCCAAATAATTTTTCAAGAAATTACACTTAGGCACATATACCAGGAAATGTCATGACTGCATATACAGTCATTTTCATGTGCAAATTTCACTATTCACGAGTAATGGTATGCATGAATATTTCGACACAATACTAAACACTCCCGGCTCCTTTCCAATTTACTATTCTACCCTTCTCATCGAGGGCTGGGATGTTACATTCCACATCATTCTTTGAATATTGTATAAGACTAAACTTATCTCCCTTTTAAATAAAGACTATACCTATTGAGCACGCGCTCATGTGAAATTTCTCAAGAATTATAAGACTAAACTTATCTCCCTTTTAAGTAAAGAATATACCTTAAATTTCTCAAGAATTTCTCAATATAGGCTTTCTAAGACAATCCTAACAAACCTTTTAATCTCTTACGGGATATTGAAATTCTAATCACATAGGATGCTTCACTCGTATCTTTTATTTCAAAATTCTTATAAAGAAATTATTTAGTCTTATGCAACAAACCTAAGTCATTAGCATTAAGCAAAATGTCATTAACAGACAAAACTAGAAATATAAACTTAATCTCACTGATCTTCCGGTAAATACACCAATCAATAGTGATATCCTCAAAACCGAAAGAAGTAATGGTACTAATGAACTTAATATACCATTGCATGGGAACTTGTTTAAGTCCACATATTGACTTCTTCAATTTACACACCATACTTTCCTTACCTTTAATGGAAAAACATTCAGGTTGATCCTTGTAAACTTCTTCCTTAAGATCCTTAATCAGAAAGGTTGTTTTCACATCCATCTGATGTAGCTCTAAATCAGATTGAGCCACTAATGCTAAAATTATTCTCAATGAATCTTCTTTAAGACAGGTGGAAAAGTCCCCTTATAATTAATGTCATCTTTCTTAATGTAATATTTGGCAACAAGTCTAGCTTTATATCTTTTAACATTGTCATTTGAGTCGCGTTTGGTCTTAATGACCCATTTATAACCAACTCATTTAGAACCTTTTGGCAAGTCTACAAGATCCCAGGCATTGTTTTGAGCCATTGATTTCAACTCTTCTTTCATAGCATCAATCTATCTTTCAGACATATCACTACTTATGGCTTGTGAAAATGAAATAAAATCATTATCAATGCCATAATCATAATCCGACTATTGCAAATAAACCAATCATCAAAAATAGCCAACCTTCTAGTCATTACAAGTTTATTTAAAGCTATACCAAATGGTTCGTTTACATGAGCTGGTGGTAATTTAGGTTCTTCATGGGGTGATTTATTATTTAAATATTTTTCTTGATTATTTTGAACTTCCAAAGAAGGGACAACATTTGTTGTAGTTGTGGGTTTAAGAACATTTATAGGTAATGGAGTATCAACCCTTATTTCATCAATATTTACAACTTGATTTTCAACACTCTCACTAACTTCACCATTCTCTAAAAATTTGGCATTGCTCGTTATAACAATTCTAGAACTATGGTTCGGATAGTAAAACCTGTACCCTTTGGATTTCTCTGGGTAACCAATATAAGTAACCACTAACTGTTCGAGAATCCAATTTTCTTTCATGTGGATTATAGATGCGTGCTTATGTTGGACAACCCCAAACATAAAGGTGTCTTAAACTAAGTTTCCTTCCAGTCTATAACTCGAAAGGAGTTTTAGGAACTACTTTACTAGGAACCTTGTTTAACAGATACATAGCAATTTTAAGTACACACATCCACAAACCTATGGGTAATAAGGAATTACTCATCATACTCCTAACCATATTCATTAATGTTCTATTTCACCTTTCTGCCACATCGTTTTGTTGCGGTGTGCCTAGCTTAGTGTACTGTGCATATATTCTATGACTTTCAAGGAACTTAGCAAACGAACTAGGACACTGTTTGAATTCATCATACTTTGCATAATACTCATCACCTTTATCAAATTTTATAATTTAACCTTTCTATTTAATTGCCTCTCAACCTGCTTTACAAGCACCTCGAGGGTATTTACAACTTGAGACTTTTTATGCAACAAATAAATATATCCATACCATGAAAAATCATCTATAAAGGTGATAAAATATTTTTCTCCATTAAAGGACGAAGTGTCAAAAGGTTTGCAAATGTCGGTGTGTATTATTTCAAGAAGCTGACTGCTTCTTATGGCTCCTTTTTTATTAAGTTTGGTTTGCTTGCTCTTAATGTATTCCACACATAAGCCAAGATTAGTAAAACCTAGATTCGGTAGAGTCTCATTCTTTACTAATCTCTTTAACCTTTATTTGAATATATGACCCAAATGTTTATACCACAAGTAAGCAATTTGTTCATTCACCAAACTATGTTGCATTCCAACATTATGATTAACTATAAATAGGGATTCTAAAAAAACATCATCAAGTTTCAATTTATATAAATCATCCATAAGCATTTCATAACCAATAAAAGAATTATTCTTATACAAATTGAAGTAACCATGTCCACCCCTAAAGGTATATGCACTAGCATCAAGTCTAAAAACATAAATTAAATTTCTAGAAATTGAAGGTACATAGAGAGTGTTCATTAGATCCAAGTGATGCTCAGTACTAATGCCAACTTGTAAGTCCTTACAACTTCAATTGGGGCCTTCATTCGATTCCCCATAAATAAAAAAACTGCTAGTTAGGCTTATGATTTGGATTGTAAAAAATCCTTGCATAATATTGGAAATATGAATACTGACATTAAAATCAAACCGCCAAGTATTAGAAAGAACTTCAGAAAAGTTTGATTCAAAGCATATAGAAACATAATGTACACCTTTCTTTTCAAACTAAGCCTTACGTTTTAGATAATCTTTTTGATAATGTCCTTCTTTCTCTTATAAGTGACATTTATTTAACTTTTGTCCCTTCCTTTCACCATCAGCAACCTGTGGAACTTTAGCAGGTCCTTTCTTCTTAAAATTCTTAGCCTTTGGTTTGAGTTTCTTTCCAGCTCCTTAACCCATTAGGTTAATAAAATGAACCCCTTGTTTTTTAATCCTGCTTCCTCCTAAATAAGCTTACTGGACAATTTATCAATATTCCACTTATCATTTAATGTGTTATAATTGATGTGGAACAGTCCATATTCAGTAGTCCATTTATCATTTAATAAGCATAGTCTTTGACCCATCAAACTTTATAGTAGTGAGTTCAACCATAATTATCCCTGCAAGTGCCTTATCGACAAAACGAAACTTATCTTCTACAAGCTTAAGGAAAATTTTGGCATTTTGATTTTCAGTGCTAGGAAGAGTAAACTTAATGTTGTTGACAATTGTCATTCGCATAAAGTTCAAACATAACAATGTTAGACCTTGCCACGCCTTATAGTGTGCCTTTTCAACCTCTGTACTGGTATCATTAAGGTCAGAAGACTTATCTTCTAATAACGCCAAGTCGAGATCCAAGGCACCTAAATGGAAAGTGACTTGTGTGCTCCATTCAGAGAAATTAACACCAGTGAACAAGGTAATAGAAGAAGGTTGAGAAAGAAAGTTAATAATTGCAAACATATAAATGTTCACTAAGTAACAAATTCGGATAAGAATCACATACATTAAATATATTTTATGTTTTCTTTGAGTAAACATAACAATACATATTATTACCATTATTATAATGCTATTTAAACTTTATAAGAAAATTAAATAAACTTCATCAAATACATTTACCATCTTTGGATAATTATACATATGTGACAAGAATATATCAATTTTCTCCTTTATATTTATTAGTTATAAAACATTAATTTACTTTTGGGTGAAGTCCTCAACTCCTATCAATTAATAAAATTTTTATAATAACATTTCATAAAATACATAAATTATATGATCACACGTTCAAAACTAATTTGGCCACTTTAGTGACTAACAAATTAATTTTAATCACATTATCATATATATTGAAATCAAAATTAAAAACTGTAAATTTTTTATTCAAAATCATAATTTCAAAAGTTACGATGATTTTCCATAATTGTAAAGATGAAGTACAAATCATTTAAAAGACGAACAAAAGAAGCCCAATATTCACAGCAATATATTTCTTACAGAAAACTCACAGATTACACAACCATCAAACCTTCAGAGAACACAATCACAAGCTCTACACCATACTAGTACTAGCAGAAGAATCATGCCCTGTAATAATGAAGTCATCATTACAGATAGTATTGACATGCACGATCAGTGGACTCCTCACTTTGTGGAAGCCATCTGACCATACTACCTCTCCGAAATCATATCTTCCCTCTGAACACTTCCTTGGTTTCAGCGTCACATAGTAAGTCGCCTCCTTCTTCAGGTACGAGAATGTCAGAACCAGAGGCCATATCACCACGTCCACACCTCCAGGCTTCATGACGTTACAAAAATATGCCGTCGTCTTCTTCAGACCAACGTTACGAACTTTCCTCCTTATCGTCATAGAAGACTGAAGATTAGAGATTGTGATCGAAGGATAATTAATGTATGCATTAGATTTTCGTGTGGTTGAGCAGCTCGTATCGATTCCAGGAGATGGGATAAGAATCAATTTCCTTATCTGTTCTTGGCTGTACCCGATGTTGCAGAGAAAGGTAATGTAGTCTGTGGTTGTCATGTCATAAACCAGGCCAGGATCTATAGCTTTCCAGGGATGCATATGGCCTGAACCCACTTCAAAAGGATCAGAAACTTTCATAGATCCACCGGCTAGAATACTGTCAAAGCTTGTGTCCACTGTACTTGCTGAGATAAGAAAGAGACGACAAGATCATATGATCAGAAGAAAGTTTCTTCGTTGAAATCCAGTTCAATCTGCTTTAAATCTCTACCTGTGGTCATTAGAGCAGATCTTATGGCTGCAGGAGACCAATCAGGGTGTGCAGATTTGAGTAGCGCGATCACTCCCGCAACGTGAGGGCAAGACATGGATGTTCCTGACTGAAAATTCCAAGTTAAAGATCGACCATCAAAAGGTAACAAAGTTGGAGGAGTTTTGGGCGGCCAAGCTGCTAAGATGTTGATTCCTGGAGCAGTAAGATCTGGCTAAAGAATGAACGAAAGGTTAGTTCTATATATATAATCCCCTGTCAGTAAAATCCAGAAAGGAATGAAGACTCCATTAATATACACCTTGAGAATGTCAGGTGAAATGGAGCTTGGACCTCTAGAAGAGAAAGGTGCTACATAATAGGTGCAGGTGACTTCCCAAGAACTGTTCTACTCGGTAATATCTGCAATACTGGGAGTCTGTATTCATTGATTCATAACCTTCTTGTTATTCCATTTCATTCCTTGAACAAAAGTCGATTATAAACATTCTGAAACAAGGAAAATGTTTACCTGGGGGACTGAGCAAGAAAATGTTGAATCTGAGTCCCTTGTTTAATATCCACCCGAATGGTTGGGATTGGATCAACACTGGCAATCTGCTTAGTTGGAGGTTCAACGAAGATAAGAGCAGATCCATTGGCCAACTTCACTGCAGCTTGTGCAATTTCAACTGCTGCAACTGGTCCGATGGTCGAGAAGCATAGAATAATCCTCCCTGTGGCTACTCTTTTGTTCCAATTGTCCTTCATGCAAGCCCTGAAAATGCAATCTGATGTTGTTTATGCATAATTCATAAAAGGATCAAGTTAAAGAGATGGTGTTACGGGGACAGGTACAAGTACCCATCAGTGAAGTAAGCAATTGCAGAAACAAGTTTTCCTCCCATTTTTTCAGTGATCAAGCTTTGTCCCTGAACAATCATTACCAGCAATTTTAGTTTAAAAAACTCGCTCAAACTTCCTTATGTTCTCTTAATTACTTCCATACCATGACAGCGAAGTTACTGTTCAGGATTAATTTGGTTGGAAATGTACGATCAATGGAAGAAGCAGCAACAGATATACTCCAGGGAGCGACGTTTTGCACCAGAGAAGGATCAGGACCGTCGTTTCCAGCTGAGAACACAACACTAATCCCACGTTGCATTGCATGGAAAGAACCAATATCAGAACTTGACGCAAAGAATGGAGGTAGGGGCGGTGTTGCACCAAATGAGGCAGATATCACGTCAACGCCGTCGTGCAAGGCGTCGTCGAAGGCGGCGAGTATATCAGCTTCAGCGCATTTCCCTTCAAGTTTCTTGCTCCAACAAACTTTGTACACGGCGAGCCTCGCCCTTGGAGCTCCACCTCTGGCGGTTCCTCCGCCTAAACCGTTCATGAAGCTCACGTTCTTCACTATGGATCCAACTGCTGTTGAAGCTGTGTGCGTTCCATGTCCAAGAAAGTCTCGAGCTGATCGATACTCTTGATTCCCACTTGCATTCAGTGGTCCGAATTGTTGTTCAAAACCTTTTAGATAATATCTTGCACCGATTAGCTTCCTGTTGCATGCTATTTTCGGTTCAAACTTTTCTCCTCTAAAGCATTGCCCCTTCCATGAAAATGGAATCGGACCTACGTCTGGTTGCTCCTTGAAACTTGGAGATTCCGGCCATATACCTTATACATTACCATCATACATTCAAACCAGTAAGATGGTACGTACTACAAAAAGTACAGTTTAATCACTTTTTTGAGGTTAAAGAACGAAACTGCAACACCTGTATCAAAGATCCCAACAACAATTCCATCACCAAACTTCAGCTGCATTAATGGAGGTACTGCACTGTTTCTGCTTCTGCTTCTGCTTCCCAGGGTGAGACCCAAGAAGTCCCAGCTTCTTGTTGTGTGCAATTTCAGTGTCTTGCTTCTGAATACTGATACAACTCCTGTTATGTCTGCATGCAATTCCTATCTTCTTGTCACAACAGACTCAATTTAAGCATTGTCAAGAATCATCCTGATGAACCAATGTGTCCAATATGTAAACTATTACAAATTCTAATTTCTTACTGGCCAAGGAAGCTGCTTGTACTGAGCTGACTTTTGCTGCAAAACCAGAGAAACTATACTTGTAGCTGTAGAGCATGGATTGCTTAGCTTCTTCTTCACTAAGGAGAAATTGGAAAGAGAACAATCAATGAATTCCTAAGATGCTATGTAATGATAATAAACAAATAGGGAAAAGAAGATAAAGCACACCCTTCAAAGACAGTAGAGAGGAGTTGGATATGAGACATTGAAGTGATGATTGGATCACTAAAATGGTTGAGTCCTAGATAAACGATGTAAACCTGCAAAAGAAAAGAGGAATATGGAAGTTAACAAAGAGAAGGAATCAAGACTAAGATTGCTGCTGGGGCAAAGCTAAAGAACTTCACATGAGAGTTGGACATGGAGCGAGTAAAAGAAAGTGAAAGATAGAGAAATAGGCCCCCAAAACATTGAAGATATCTAGCCATGTCTGCCATGAAAGAGCCACATGGATTGTTGGGGATTAAATAGTGTTCCAGGAGGCTGACTTATGATTTGAAAAGAAGAATTCAATTCAATGGTAAAGTTGCGTGTGTTCAAAGGCTTTCAAGGCTGCAAAAAAAGAAAAAATTACTGACATAACTTCTGTAAGTCCTATGATGATCCTTTCCCTTCAAAGCTAGCCAGCTAGATAGCTAGCTCTAGCTATGGAAGTTCAATACGTTCTTGGTGTAGTGCACTAGTGCACTATCTAAGCATTAGATCAGGTACAAATTATACCTACATAAAACTCCATCATATACCATAAATACAACCAAGAGAGAAGCATGTGGCTTCAATCATTCTTCAGAATACCGTCTCTCCACTCTCCACCTTCCTTCTTTTCATAGTGATAATTTTTTGGCCTACTAAGATGATAGCTTCATTTTCTTTTTCTGGTGACGCAAGACTCTTGGTATTGGTGGTATGAAAGTTAGGCTGCAATGTCTTTCTTATGAAGTCTTCTCTACAAACTATACTAACTAGAGAAGACCAGTGACAATGTAAACCTGATAATGCTTCAAGCCTACACAAACACATCTCTTGGTTAGAAATTTTGAGTTTTTCTTGTAGGATCACAGGTTAAAGGTTAAAGTATAAACCTCTGAAGCTACACAGATACATCTCTTGTAGGATCACAGATTAAAGATTAATGTATAAACCTGTCTGCAAACTTAAGTAGCTAGACAGTAGCAACCAAAAGCCAATCGGCTGAAAAAATAGTCATATAACTTCACAAGAAATTAAAGCAATGATCAAACCTACTAAAACTCATCGATTCACTAAACCATTGCGTAAATTGAGATTCAATCTCATTGAATAATCACAAGTTCATAATCAAGGGCCTCACTCAAGAACTTACAATTCAAGTTTTACCTTACACAGTCTAAAACTTGCATCATTGAACCTGCTCTATATGAAGAACTATAAAAAAGAAAAATTGCTTTGTTGATTGGAATCAGATTGTTTTTCTCAGAAATTCATTATGTTATGCTCTGAATCATCATAATTTGATTCAACTAAAGTACCTTGCTTGCTTTGGTAAGCAGGAAATGTACTGCAACAGAGAAAAAAAAAATTCTGTCCTGGGGACATTATAATAGTCAGATGGATGATTTGGTTGAATTGATTTGATGACTACTCCAGTTAATATCATCCAAGAGTAAAACAAATAGTAATCGTACAAGTAGAAAAAATGGAACTTACTGGATATGTATAAACTTACTTTTGGTGCTACGAGAGCTTGGCACATCGTTCTATTATACTGTCAGTAGTGCATACATATCCACTCCTTTACACAAAGAAAGCAGAAGTACTGGACGAACAGTTACCTACCCTCCTTGTCAAAATTCCATAGGTAAAGAAAGTAAGAACAACTGTACATGATAATCTGCAGGTAGTTCAATCTGCAATTTATCCCTAGCCAAGGAAAGATTATTTCAGGGATTGCATGTGAAAGATTATATCAGTTAGTCTGAATGAAGTAAGTCATTTATGCACTTAGGATTAGTGTTTCATTTTTGCAGATAGAATTAGTATTGTAATTAGGTTATAATGTACAATAGCAGAAGAAAAATGTGTTTTTCTTCTCTAAGTTGCATGGAATTTGTGACCATGCAAAGCAAAGCATGAAATATGTCAAGAAAACAAAAGCTTATTTGGTCCCAGTTCCAAGTCAATGATTATGGATCCTGAAATAAGCATATGACCATCTTGGAATGGGAGGGACCAAGTTCAGAATCAACCACTGGATGAAATGATTGACTTTCCAACAAGATGCATTTAGGTATAGTATTATTGAAAAGGTAGTTTATAATTGTACCTTGTTCATCTGCAATGTACCAAAACCAGTATTTATAATCATCTAGTGAAAGATTAACTATAATAATACTCCAATATTACCATCTAATTATCTGTACAATAAGTGTCAAGTGAATATGAGGAGCCATTATTGTCTTTTAAGAGTATCAGTATTCTCATTATTGTCTTTTAAGGGTATCTGTAAATTAATTAACTTTTCTACTATGGGCTATAATGTGAATTTTACTGATGGTAATCATGTGGTTCAATCAAAACTAACATAAAATCATTTTTGTTATAGGCATTACGTTATGATCATGATCAATTATACTTCCCAATTAACTATCTACCTATCTATCTGGTTATCCGTCTTAATTGCCATTATATGTAACCAGAGAAGATACTGAGAGAGTTGGCTTCAGTTTTGTTTATGGAGGATATACCAACGAATTATGATGATGATTATGATTAACAAAAACTTGTCTATTACTCGACCTTTAATCACCTAAGATAGATACATACATAGATAAATGGTTTAAAGTCACTATTATATCAGTTGCCATTAGTTGTAAAGCACTAGTATCTGCAGAAAGCGACAATTTTTGACTTGGCATTCGGTTTGGTTTGGTTTGGTGGGTTCAATGACACGGCAACCAAGTGGAGTTCAGCTTTGTCCTTTCGTATCCGTCCTTATCAAACTACGTCTTCTCATCTTCCAGGGCTTTTCTAGTCCAGAAACAAAGCAAGGACAGATAGCCAGACGTGGGATGAGACTGGACCCGCCATTGACTAACATTCCACATTCTGTGTTGAATCCACAAAGAGAAAGACAGTGACAGATTTTGTTTCCTCTAACGTCAAAGTCAGAAAGAAACAGGATAATTCTTTGACTAGTTTGTTAACATTCCTAGTTACCAGGTTATTCATTTTATTGGTAATTTAGCTTTAAGGAGATTGATCTTTGAGAAACAGTGCGTGAGATGTGTTCTTGCACTAATTTTACTGTTTGGTACAGATATGCAAACAGGCAGACGTTTTGATATGGAACACAGTTCAATTTTGCTGCTGCTTGTACACTTGAATGTTTTCATATAACCAACAGCATTCGAGTAAGAGGGTACTCCTGTCCGGATCACGCGTATGATCTTTTTCCACTTCTGTTCAATTATCTACTCATTGGTTCAAGTTTGGCGGTGGAAGTTGTTAAAACCCACACGAACCTTTTTCCTGTTCTTCTGTACTGCCTCTCTCAATGTGTTCAAACTAATGACGCTTGCAGAACCGGATTTGGGGATGGTAACCCAAAAAATGTTATATGAATTTTTACGTCAATATAGCCTTGGGCCTTGAATCATATGATAGTTTAACACATCATCATAATCATCATCGTCGTACTCAAGATGGGGGCAAGTGCACTATACCGACAGTTTGGTATTGCTTCCATGAGTTGACATGTTCATAGCCATGATTCTTTGCAGGCCATTAAAATTGCAACTTCATGCTCATTTCTAATTACTCTCTTGGTTTCAAGTTCCTGTTTTTTTTTCTTCTTCTTATTAAATTAACTATATTCAGAAGAAAAGACTAATGAATAAATAGTCTGATAACAAGGCTTCTCAAGATGGACGTTATAGTGTTAGTTTCATTAAATTTCATTCACACCACACATTTACGCGGGGTTTACACTGTGTAGTAAAATTAAATAGCACGGTGTTCGGAACCTCCGAAACGGTGTTGAATATTTATAAGGAAAACACCTGTTTCCAGAGAGGACCAAAAGTGATACTTGTGTCGTACTTTGTTGTCGTTTTGTCCTTGTTTTCCGAAGAGAACACAAAGATCTGATATTTTTGAGTTCAATCACATAAAAATTGAAACTTGGTAATACCCACATCAGGTTTACTTGTATGGTTAATTACAGTTGTTGTTTTATGATCAGAAGAGGTGATTTTGTTGAGTAGTGATGGAGCTTATTGATAATACATGAAGCAAAGATGGTAGGTAAGCAGTTGCTGAGTTTCTTGTAAATCTGAGCTTTTTATAATAATAATAAATGGTTTTAGCAGAAGAAGAGAAGATGAGTGTGATGGAAAGAGATGGGTGGGAAATTCAAATACGCACTCAAAGAGAATGACCACGAAAGCCTAACACGTTTTTTGTTTTTTTGTATTTTTACAGAAGCCACATAGAGAAGAAACCAATTACCAATGCCTCTTTGGTGGGCCCACTTCCGCCATAGCCAAAGCACTAGCTAGCCCCCACTTCAACACTAAAAAACTCATCATTCGTATCATTCCCACCATACCAAACATCAAAAATTTTCTCCCCTGCTTTCTCTCTCATCAACCCTTTTGCTTCAAGCCTCTGATTTTCATAGAAGATAACGTAGTTTCTGCAAGTGTTTTTCTTCACTTATTTTGACCTCAATTCGTCTCATTTTTCTACATTAGGTGTCGTTTCTTCTAAGTGATGGATTGTTGTTGTTGTTGTTGCTGGTGGTGAAATTAGACTTCTTTGGTGCTTGTTCCTGTTCTTCTGTAATAATGGGAAATTGTTGTTGTGGAATTGAGCCTTCAGTTCACAGAGTATCTGCTAATGCAAAGCCAGGTTGGTTTCATCTTTCGTGTTATCACGAAGCTTGTTGATCATACCCTGTTTTCTCAGGTTGATATCAATTGCAATAACCTAAAAACAAGCATGATTTTGCGTGGATTGGTTCATACCCTGTTTTCTCTGTTTTAGAATTCCTGGTCTGAAGATTTAACTTTTATCTTCGTACCAGAGGTTTTTTCTAATTTCTAGAGACAAAAGTTTGATCTTGATGACTTAATTCTTTTATAATAGTATACAAGACATAATCTTCTGTAAATTCTCTCTGTTTTCCTTGCTTTTCTCCTGTTTCTCAGTCTCTTTGTTCTTGTCTCTTTTCGCATAAATCAGAATAGAAAATACTGATTAGACAAGAACCGGATCTGTCTCGTTTTTGTAACTTCAAATAGTGAAACAATGGAAAAAGGTGTAGCTTTTCATTCGTTTTTTTCGTTGTTTCCCACTTCGAAAGGTGACGACCTTTTATTCCCTCTCTTACGTGGAAAGTGAACACTTCCAATTGTTGTGGGCTGATGCTTATCTTAACCCTTTTTTTTTTTAGTTTTAATATTATATGATGAATATTCATCACCTTTTATTTCTCTGTTTAACAAATATGGCTTACTCTGTTTCTCAAAAACAAGTCGAATTAACTTTTTAGTTCTTCTGATATGGTTCTTCCATTTCAGATTACATTCAACTGCATATGATTTTAAAGGCCCTATTATGCTATGAAGTTCAGAACTTCATGTGCTATAGAGCTTGTATACTGAACTTTGTTATATATTAGAGTCACCGATAGATCAACGTTCATCAGGGAGACCAAGGAAGGATGACAGAAAGTTGCCTTCAAATCCTGAAGAAGTTGAAGACCTCCGTCGAGACTTGGCTGCAAATCCATTGATTGCATTTACTTTTGATGAATTAAAAGTGATCACTGGAAACTTTAGGCATGACCGTGTGTTGGGTGGAGGAGGATTTGGCAGCGTTTATAAGGGTTTCATTACCGAGGATCTAAGAGAAGGACTTGAGCCACTTCCAGTTGCTGTCAAGGTCCATGATGGTGATAACAGCTATCAAGGCCACAGAGAATGGCTGGTAATACTTTGATCTTATTCCTTTTTTATATTTCTGCTTAAAAGCTAATGTCATTAATAAGACATATCACCCACCCCAATGCATATATCTTCTTCTCTTACTCCATGAATTTGATCCATGTATCTTGAGTATTATTAGGCAGAAGTCATATTTTTGGGCCAGCTTTCTCATCCAAATTTGGTCAAATTGATTGGATACTGCTGCGAAGATGAACATCGAGTTCTCATTTATGAATATATGGCTCGGGGTAGTGTGGAAAACAATCTATTCTCGCGTAAGTGCTTATTAATTTTCTGCTCAAACTGTAGGTAATTATGACTTGTGGAGTACTTGTTACTCAGTAGTTGATTACAAGATTCTCATGGGAGCAATAGAAAGGTAAAATCTAAATATGTCGTGAACAAGAGAATTTTCTAGGAGAACAATAAACGTAATAGTCAATGGTTTAGAAGAGGGGCATTTTATGAATCTGAAGGACCTTACCTCCATCCCCTCCTTCAGTGTAACTACTGCAAACTTAGATTCACAGAAGGGCAAGAGCTAAAGTCATTGCTGGTGTAATTAGATTGGAAAAGTTAGAATATTGGCATCTGATGGTATGTATTCTCTTGTGTGATAATACTATATTCTGGACCCAAAAGCCATTGACAGATAGTAACAAAAAAATGCATCAGAGTGATCTCTAGAAGGCTTTATTAGATTTCACTTGCATGAATGTTGAGTCTGGAAGGGAGAAGTGGTATAAATTTGCCATATTGAATTAAATGAGATGTACAACAATCTAAAGATCGTTCTTTTGATTAGGAATTATCCCGAATAACATATGTTTACTATCTCTTGGAATGTGCTTGGAGTTTTGTGCAATTCTGCTAATGATATATGCAGAGATGTTCAGGCTGTTGTTAATGCTAGAATTCTGCCCTCCAACATATTTAAATTATCCAAATTTGTCAAACATTATAGATTGGACCAGGCTCTCTGCTTTTCCTTCCGTGTCTCTTTTCCCTTGGATAAATCTCCACTTGTGACTTGTATTGCAGGAGTATTGCATCCTCTCCCATGGTCTGTTAGGATGAAGATTGCATTCGGTGCTGCAAAAGGACTCGCCTTTCTCCATGAAGCTGAAAAACCTGTAATCTATAGAGATTTTAAGACGTCTAATATTCTACTAGACCTGGTGAGTTCATTGAAAGCCAACACACCTCCCTTCTTTTTCTCTCCATGTTTGAACATACAAACTTCATAACTAAGGAGAAGGCTTTTGCTTCGTGTTAACTTGGGGTTTATAATATACTCATGGAGAAATTATGAAGATCATTCCGACTTACTCCTCTTCATAATGCATCTGTTGTGAACAACAAGAACTTATTCCTAGTTCAAGTCCCTTATAGGTTTTAACTGTGCTGCTTACTGGTTTTCACATTCACCTCATGAATCTTAAATTTAGACGGTTCGTTTATTCTGTAGAGACATAAGATACTATTTGCCAATTTATGCAGAAACAGATATATATGCACATATACATCTCATTATTTGGTTTCGTCAAAACTTGAGTGAGACTACAGTTAATGATTTTTTGTTATACATAAACAGGAGTACAATGCAAAGCTCTCCGACTTTGGTCTAGCAAAAGATGGACCAATGGGAGACAAAACTCACGTTTCCACTCGCATAATGGGAACTTATGGATATGCGGCACCTGAATATATTATGACAGGCAAGTTGTACCCCCTGAATGGTCTGTACGTACTTCTGTGTCATCACTAGTAGTTGTCGGAAGGTTTTGAAGCCTGTGCCCTCAAATATGATTTAGCCTTGAAGTCATGAATATACACTTGAAAGCAAGTAGATAGCAATTGTTGTCCATATATATATCTCCGTATGAACTGGAAAAGAAGCTGATAAATAAATGCTTGCCTTATGATACTCTTGAGTGCAGGCCATCTGACACCAAGAAGTGATGTATATAGCTTTGGTGTTGTTCTACTTGAACTTCTGACAGGAAGGAAGTCGTTGGACAAATCAAGACCAGCAAGAGAGCAGAACTTGGCAGACTGGGGTCATCCTTTGCTGAAAGAGAAGAAGAAACTGCTCAACATAGTGGATCCAAGGTTAGAAGGAAATTATCCCGTTAAAGGAATCCATAAGGCTGCAATGTTAGCTTATCACTGCTTGAACAGAAATCCAAAAGCAAGGCCTCTAATGCGAGACGTCGTGGATTCTTTGGAGCCTTTGCAAGTTGGTGATGAAGACCAAAAAACTACAATTACTGTGATTACAAATGAAGTTCAAGTGGTATCAGATAAAGAAGCTTCACTACGCTCTGTAACTTAAGAAGAGTTTTGTTTTCTTGTTTCTATCTTCTAGTTTTTTTTTGCATTAGTTAGATTCAACCCAACCCTCAGCCATTACTGGTTATATACGCGTTGCTGCTGCTGCAACTTCTACTTCCCTTCAGTTATATATGGAATGCCTCTTAGTCTCTTACTCTTACCAGAATTTGTTGTCTTTTTTTATTCTCCAGAGCAACGTTCTGTACATACAGACAGATATAGCATCAAATGTCATGTTCTTTTTCGGATCAAACAACATAGCAAAAAGCAAGACTAACACTACACATACAGTAGTAACATTCTTCGTCATGTTCAATTCTTCCACTTGCCAGTTCAGTGAAGCTTAAAACAAAAAGAAAAGCCCAAAGTATTTGGAAGAGCCCATACCCAATAAAAAGGTTTTTTGGTCAAGAAAAAAAACAATCGATTTTTACTTGTGCAAGAAACAGACAAGTAATCATCGTACAACTTTTATATATATAAAAGGCAAAGATTCTAGAGTGTTCTTTGAAGGAAGACGGCCAACTGAATAGGATCAAGGGTCCAGATTTAGTGGAAGGTTCAAGAGCGTACTACTAAATCCCCCTCCTGCTTCTAAACCCTACCTACCCCATTAACGTTTTATCTTCTTGCCCTCTGTTTTGAGGTTGGCTCCTCTTTTGCTGGTTGAATTCTTCTCTTTTCTTGGTGGGTTTGTTGACTAGTTGCTTGCTTTTGATTCTCTCTCAAAATCATTTCTTGACTGTGTTCCTGATTTTATCTCACTTTCTTTCACTGCACTGAATGGTTTTATTTTGTGTTTTTAAGTTTAACTCATCAGTTGCTCTGCTCTAGTTTCAGAGCATCCATGGCATCAACCTTCACTTCCATGCCTTCAATTGGGTCCTTGGTGGCTTCTCCAAATCCAAACACTCGTGTCAAAAAGTTGTCATCTTTGTCCTCCATTTCAGGAAGCTCTTTTGGTAGGACGCATAATGTTGCCCTACGTAGATCACGCTCCACTAATATTTGTTCTATGGCCAAGGACTTACATTTCAACAAGGACGGTTCTGCTGTTAAGAAACTGCAGGTAAGCATTTTTGTTGCCCAATGTAGCATCATTCTTGGTGCTATACCTGTCATCATCTGTTTCAAGTTTTGTTCTTTTTTGCTATTCTCCTCCCAGACTGGTGTCAACAAGCTTGCAGATCTAGTTGGAGTTACACTTGGACCTAAAGGCCGAAATGTTGTCTTAGAAAGCAAATATGGCTCACCTAAGATTGTTAATGATGGTGTCACTGTTGCTAAGGAGGTAATTTTTCCTTATTTTGAGTTGTTCTTGCAACTTGTAGAAGACTAGACATTTAACTTGAAGAAAACCAGCTATATTCTGTTTCGTATCCCCAAGTTGCAGTTTTCAATTTCAATTCAATACCTTTGCATGTAAGAACTTCATTTGGTAATCACAGCTATGTTACTCCATTCAACGTTGCAAATTTAACATTACTCTTGTGGTGGTGGTGTCATTTCCTCTTCTGGTTTCTTAAATTAGTTGAATATTAAAGTAGTGACTGCTTTATTTGGAGTTCTTAGGTTGAATTGGAGGATCCCGTCGAGAACATTGGTGCTAAGTTAGTGAGACAGGCTGCTGCTAAGACAAATGACTTGGCTGGTGATGGGACTACTACATCTGTTGTTCTTGCCCAAGGCCTTATTGCTGAAGGCGTCAAGGTATGTGCTACTATTTACATTCTAAACTAGTCTTTTCTTTGGAGATTTTTGGACACTATGTCTATTAGTCATCTAATATTGAGGTTGAATTTGCCAGGTTGTGGCTGCAGGTGCAAACCCTGTGTTAATTACTAGAGGCATTGAGAAAACCTCAAAGGCTTTAGTGACTGAACTTAGGTTAATGTCAAAAGAGGTAGTGCAAATGTTCTCTTTTTCTTTTGTGTATAATGTGATTCATCACATAATTTTGTGGTTGTGTTTAATGGAAAGAAATGATCTTTAATTTTGATGATATTCCAGATTGAGGACAGTGAACTTGCAGATGTAGCTGCTGTTAGTGCAGGTAACAGCTATGAAATTGGTAATATGATAGCTGAGGCATTGAGCAAGGTGGGTCGCAAGGGAGTGGTTACCCTTGAAGAGGGGAAAAGTGCTGACAACAGCTTATATGTTGTTGAGGGGATGCAATTTGATCGCGGCTACATCTCACCTTACTTTGTAACGGATGGTGAGAAAATGGCAGTTGAATATGAGAACTGCAAGGTATGTCAGTTTCAAAATAAAATGAATTGACGTTTATTTCTAGTCGTTGGTTCTAACTCTTTGTCTGCAGCTGCTTCTTGTTGACAAGAAAATAACAAATGCAAGAGACTTAATCAATGTATTAGAGGATGCAATCAAAAGTGGATATCCTATTGTTATAATTGCTGAGGACATTGAGCAGGAGGCCCTAGCGACTCTTGTTGTAAATAAACTAAGGGGTGCTTTGAAGATTGCAGCCCTGAAAGCTCCTGGTTTTGGAGAGAGAAAGAGTCAGTATCTTGATGACATTGCTATTCTAACTGGAGGTCAGCACAAACTTATTGCTATATCTTTCCCTTGTTTCCCGACTGGTATTTATTGCCTGCTTTTGTTTATGAGGATTGTGTGTTACCAGTGATTGATTCCCGTTCTACTTTTTTAGCTACTGATGCTGAGATGTATATTTGGCTTGATTACAGGCATTGTCATCCGAGATGAGGTGGGGCTTTCTTTGGACAAAGCTGACAAGGAGGTTTTGGGTCATGCTTCCAAAGTTGTTCTTACCAAGGATACAACTACAATTGTGGGAGATGGCAGCACCCAGGAAGTTGTAAACAAGAGAGTAGCTCAGATTAGGAACCTTATTGAGGTAGGATTATGTTGCTTTCCCTAAAATAAAATATCAAGGGCATCTATTTCTTGTTGGCCTCCATGTGTACATCACTGAATATGGTCATGATGGTTTACTCATGATGTTTGAAATTGCAGGCTGCAGACCAGGATTACGAAAAGGAAAAACTCAATGAAAGAATTGCAAAGTTGTCTGGTGGTGTTGCTGTGATACAGGTTACTTTTTTTGCATGGCAAAGTGATGTTTTTAATTGCCTGTGTTTTTCCTAAATAAAAGTTCTTGTAATGTTGAAGGTTGGTGCACAAACTGAAACAGAACTCAAGGAAAAGAAACTTAGAGTTGAAGATGCGCTTAATGCTACAAAGGTGATCTATCTTGACACCACTAGCCTGTATTCTGACCTATCAAGGTTAAAATGAGGCAGTACTTTGTTATTAAAACCTCAGTGATTTTCAGGCAGCTGTTGAGGAAGGTATTGTAGTTGGTGGTGGATGCACTTTATTGAGACTTGCTTCAAAGGTGGATGCAATCAAGGAAAGCCTCGAGAATGATGAGGAAAAGGTGATTGCTCAGAAGGATACATTGTTGTTATCAGTGCCTTCAAAGGCTGCTAACTTGTTTGGTTTTGTCCCTTCATCAATTGGAGAGTGCTTTAAATTGCTTGTTCTTGATAACAGGTTGGGGCAGACATTGTAAAGAGAGCTTTGAGTTATCCCCTCAAATTAATTGCCAAGAATGCTGGTGTTAATGGAAGTGTTGTCAGTGAGAAGGTATGTAGTCCTCTCAGTGGTATAGTCAAAGATTGATTAGATTCTATTGCCAGTGACCAACTGTTGAGATCTGTTTTCGGACAGGTGCTCTCAAGCGACAACCATAGGTATGGATATAATGCTGCAACTGGAAAATATGAGGATTTAATGGCTGCAGGAATCATAGACCCAACCAAGGTGAGTAAATCTAATTTAGTGATTCACACTAGAGATGGAGAATGCATGCATAGTTAGCTATTGCCCTTTTCTTCGTTGGAAGCTACGAGCAGTTGCACACAAGAAACTGGTTGTGTTTTGATATATTCGTGTGTTCCAATGATGTGGTATGGAGAGTATTCAATAGAATATGTGTAACTGATCTTCTAATTCTCTTTAGTTGCTTAATTTTTCTTTCAGGTGGTAAGATGTTGCCTGGAACATGCTTCTTCTGTAGCGAAGACTTTCCTGATGTCTGATTGTGTGGTTGTTGAGATCAAGGAGCCAGAGCCAGTACCAGCTGGCAACCCCATGGACAATTCAGGTTTGTATGGTCGAATTTTACTTCTTATCAGAATACTGAGTTATTGTCTTATTTACTGAATTTTCTGTTTATGATTATTCTCAGGTTATGGTTACTGAGGACATTGTGCTGTAGGACAGGAGATAAATAAGATCAGGGGCCCCAATGGAAATGATTGTGTTCTGATTGGTTTCTCAAAGTTTGTATATTCGATTAAGTTGGGTAGTTGATTGCTGGTGAGTAGGAAGGAGCAATTGGAATGGAGAAGTTTCTAGCGAGGGTAGGGCTTGCTGGGATACGGCTATGTATTCACTGAACATCTTTCTGAGTTAAAAAAGGGTTTATGAAAGACAAGACTGGCACACAAATTCCATTCTCATTCCTATTGTTTGTTCGTCTTTTAGGGGACAAGTGTTGTTGAATGAGTTTAAGAGGCATACAAACATAATATATAACCCTCGAGTGGATACAATTCATTCATGCTTTCAATCCAAAGATGGTCTCGAATTGGATTGTCAACCATATGCAATAACACTTTCAAATACATCTGTTATCTTAACTGCAGTTCAAATGCTTCCTTCCTTGTAGAGACGGCAATTTTAGCAGTTGGTAAAGTGTGGACAAGCGAAAATCTAAAGACAATCTTTAAGTGAAGAGAGATCATTCAAAGGACATGTGCGGAGAGAGCCAAGATGAAGAGCGGAAGCACCAGAAAACAAACATGTAATGTATGGGGAAATGACATTATTATAAGCACTTAACAAAAGTTAGTGGTCCCATATGAATATATTATACAGTATACTAGTAAAGAAGAAGAAGAAGATACCATGCATGGTGTGTGTTGGAGTTTGAGGTGATTAGTGTTTGTAGTTTGGTGTTTTATGTTTGTTTTGATCCTTTTGTTACTTGCTACTACTGCTTTACACATTACCGATTATACATACAATACAATAGTTGCGATTCTAAAGCCAATTTTGGAAGTGCCAACTTTCTCTCACTAACCTCCTCTTTCTCTCTCTTTTACAGTCCTATTGAAATGAAATGAAAACCTCTCCTTCTCCTTCTCCTTTACGCCGCCTCTCTCACTGAACTTACCAACAACACTTTGCGGTCTCTTTGCCTTCTCTCTCTCTCTCTCTCTCTCCTAGATATATATAAATATATATATATATTATATATGTATGTATGTATATTTTACCAAAAATAAGCATGCAAAACTAAGAAACAACAACCAAAATTAATATTATTCTGTAATATAAATTTACAATATTAAATCGTCCTTTTACAAAAGTTGTAATCTTTTTCTCTGTCTTTCTTCACTTTGGTCATGCCTTCTTAAGTTTCTCCCTCTAATGCTGCCACCACCATCACCTCTCTCGCTGGTATGTTTGCATTTGTCATCACTTCTTAACTCTTCCCTTCTACATTGTTATCTTTTCCTTTTAGCTTAATTGGGCTTCTTTTACTTTTGCTGTTTGGTTGACGTGTATCGTCAAAATTCAATCTTCCCTTCCTTTTTTCTTCAGTTTTATGTTTTTGATCATCACGATTCTGATTTTCTGGGTTTTCTTTTTTTCCGGATTACATTTGATTATTTTTCTACAATTTTTCTGATATTTGGTCTCCCGTTTCCTTTTATACGTTTTATGGGGAACGTGGAAATCTAGGAAAATGGGCTTTGCTATCGTCTGATCATTTTGATGACGGTGATCGTGGTTCTGGAGTGACCTCCGGCCGTTCTTTTTGAAAGGAAAGCTTTGTTCTTGATCGATTTTCTCTAGTAGAATCTTTTTTGGTGCTCACTGATGTTTAGACGAGTCTCTCTCCCATTTCTTCTTCCTTTCTTTTTTTTTTAACTACTTGATTGCCTTTTCAGTGATTTTGTTTCCCAGTGGACTTTGAAATGACAATAGCATTAGAGAACTATCCGCTTTTTAATGTAGTATGAAGCTATGGTGGGTGATTAACATAAACTGCCAACGTTGAGTTTGTTTCACTTACTTAATGATCATCGTTAAACAATGTGGATCCTTAATTGCATTGGCATGTCATGATCATGCTCCAAATAAAGACGGAAACTTTCTAGGTTGATATATTTTGGCTGATGGAGTTAATTACTTTGTTGCTGTTGACATTATTTTGCTAATGATGATTTTTTGTAATTTAGAATTTCGCTGCCACTGCATTGCTTTGCCTCGTAGACGTTTAACTAGCTTGGCAAAAAAGGGAAACTTGGACACTTTCCATTTTTGTTAATGGAAGATCAAAGAAGTGAAGCAGAGTGTGATGAATTTGAGAAGCTTCTAGGAGAGATACCCAATGCCACTTCCGAGAATTCACATTTGGAAGAAGCTAGACCTAGGCGTGCATCTTTAAATGGTAGCTTGACTGCAACTGAAAAACTTCATAGTAATGTTAGCCTCGATGACAGAGCATTGTTAGTTAATAAGGCACTAGGATCTCCCACTAAGATGGTCCAACTGGAGGAGGAAACTTTACCTGATGACCAATTGTTAACATCTGCATTTGCTGAATTGAACTTCGGTGGTGCAAGTTCCTTGGCCAACTGTAAATCCTCACCAAACCATACTGTCTTGTTGGATTCCCCGTACACAAACAGCACAAAAAAATTCCTTTCTAGTACAAACTCAGCTTTGATGATAGCTTGCCCTTTTCAATCAGCAAACAGTGTACCTCACAGTTTTGATGAATTCAACAATGCAAAAGCCAGCCACGAAAATACGATTTTGTTAAAATCGGATGCTCAAGAACTAAAGCAGATGTCTGTTAGTTATTGTCACCCTCAGCCAGTCGAAAGTTTCTCAACTGCCTTACCAATAGCTCGTGGTGTGCAGAGTTTCCAGTTTCTGCCTAATCTGGCTGTCCCTGGTATTGATTATCCTTTGATGTCCGAGCAACAGCACTACTTTCCAGATTTGCAGCCTGGCATTCCTTATTTGCATGCTCAGCAGTTTAATCAACCTCATATCAGGTGCAGGAATATTAAAGACGAACAATATCACAAGATGCAGCAACAGCTTTTGTATATGCAGCAACTGCACAATCAGCGATTAGAAGCTCATCATCATATTCAAGCAACTGATGATTTTGCAACCAGCATAAGCAATCAAAACATAAAACAATTGTCTGAGATGCCAATGTCTCAGCAATCTCAGCAACGTAATCAAGAACCATATTGGAATAGTTATGCAGCAACAAGGGGTTTAAACTTAACACCTCGTGCTGTCCATATTGTGGACAAAGTAGGAAAACAGATTTTCCCAGAGAAGATTCTTACAAGATCCCAAGGGCTGAACACTGTTAAAGCTGTGAAGCTTGATTCAACAGAAGGAAATGAGTCATTACTCCATCTCATCCAAAATGACAAGGTTCTGTCAAATGGCCATCTCTGTCACAACCTCCCTCCTCCTAATGCTGGATGCCTTCAGTTAGGTCGATTAAGTTCATTTAACTTGTCTCCCGAAATTACAAGTCATAAAAATGGAAGTTCTTGGCCCCAGCCTCAGAAATATAACACTGTGGATGAAGTCACAGGCAAGATATATCTCATGGCCAAGGACCAGAATGGTTGCCGCTTTTTGCAAAGAAAATTTTTGGAGGGCACAACAGAAGAAATTCAAAAGATTTTCCTTGAGATAATTGATCACATCATTGAGTTGATGGTTGACCCTTTTGGGAATTACCTAGTCCAAAAGCTACTCGAAGTATGTGACGAGGATCAGCGAATGCAGATTCTCTGTACCATCACTAGAAAACCTGGTGATCTTATCAAGATTTCATGTGACATGCACGGGTTAGTTCTCTAGCTCTGTCTCTCTCTCTCTTTGCAGATGCAAATGTTTGGGCACATGTCTTTGTGGACATACTTGTGAGTCGATATTTTATAGAGTTTTGGTTTAGTTATATCTGAAATGCTCTCTTAAATGCAGGACTCGAGCAGTTCAAAAAGTCATCGAAACACTTAAGACAGCAGAGCAGTTCTCCATCATTGTCTCCTCGCTGAAGCCTGGGATAGTAACTTTGATTAAAAACATGAACGGTAACCATGTTGCACAGCGATGTTTGCAGTACTTGATGCCTGAATACAGAGAGGTGATGACCATATACATACACATTAAACTTCTACTGTCGTTCTATTGAAACTGTCATCCAAAATTTCTTACACAATTTCTCCTTCATGCTTTTTAATAACTTTTAGAACCATTGAAATAAAGGGGAGGGACTGATTAGGTCCTGTTTTCAGTAATATTTAGCAATTGCATGCATCTTTGCATTTGTACCTGGATGTTGCTTTTGTGGGTATGGGTGTGTGCTTGTGTTTGTGCATGTGTATATGTGTGCATGCATATGGCAGAGGATTCCCACCATCTCAAGCCCTGTTACTTACATTCTAAGCTTTCAATGCAAGTAAATATTTTCATTGAAAAATGGGTGTGTGTGAGAGAGAGAAAGAGATCAAAGACTTTTCAGGTCAGATTTGTTTCAGTTGAGGAGATTAGTAATGTCATTCAGATACTCTTGTAAGATTGCAAAACAATTGTCCACTTCCTTTTAAGGTAACAGTACTACCACAGACACAAGTCCCGATCTTTATTTTTATTTGCTGACTGGATGATGCTTTCATGTCTTGTCTTTTGTGAAGAGACTGTGGATTCTCCTATAGCTTTATATCATATCACAATGGAGAACCATGCATTTGTATGAGTCCTCATAAGATTGTTCAGTAGGCTCCTGTGCTTTCAAACTACAGATATAGGAGCTTTATGGCAAGTTATATCAAGGAAGGGACGTCCTACAAATGCATTTACAGCATGACAAAATAATACATTGAAGCCAACTCTTTTTCAAAATTGATATTAAATAGTTCAACATTATGATTTTCATAGCTATTTAAGATTTTGCGATATTTAACTTCCTATCTGTTACCATGCTCCTTTTGTATGATGAGTTTGAAATACAAGTTGCAATTTCTTTTGCAGTTCCTTTTTGAAGCAACCACAACCAACTGTGTTGAGCTCGCAACAGATCGACATGGGTGTTGTGTACTTCAGAAATGCCTTGGTCATTCTGATGGTGAGCAAAGATGTCGGTTAGTCTGTGAGATCATATCGAATGCCCTCATCCTTTCCCAAGATCCATTTGGGTATCCTTTTCTCATTCTTCTTTTCTTTTTTTGCAAGCCCAAGTGTATCAGAAAAAAGACTATTGTTACTTTTGTGGTAGAGATTTTGTCATGTGATAGGTTGATCAAACATCAAAATGATACAAACTTTTGAATGATGAACTGATGTGTTATGCAGTAGCAGTAATAATGATGCTTTGTTAGTTAACTTGCATCAGGGCCATACACTTGTAATTGTAGCTTTGAAAATGTCAAACCTTTAAAGTGGGAAGAAATGTTGACCATCGAAGTCTTATTTGATAGAATCATCTTTTTTCACCTTTACCACATTTTCTTTATGTATATGAAACTTTTAGTCAAAGGTAATTTTCATAAGTGTCCTTTGACCAGTTGAAATACTTTCTGGTCTTCTTAATTTGCAAGTCACTACTAATGCAAGTGTATACTCGTGGAATTTTAATTCCAATAAATGCAGGAACTATGTTGTGCAGTTTGTTTTAGAGCTCCAACTACCTTGGGCAACAAAGGATATTCTTCATCAACTGGAAGGTAACTATGGGGACTTGTCGATGCAGAAATATAGCAGTAATGTGGTGGAGAAATGTCTAAAATATGCAGATGATTTAAGCCGTGCTCGTATTATTGGGGAACTTATAAATAATCCTCGTTTGGATCAAGTTATGCAAGATCCTTATGGGAACTATGTAGTCCAAGCAGCATTGCAATTGTCGAAGGTTAGTCCTATCAATAGTTCAATCCCACGTTCCTCTCTCGAAAGAATCTGTGTAGTAGCACTACAACACAGATTCAACTTAATTTGATGTAATACAAAGGAAAACGAATTCATCAGTTATGAATCAAATTGGATACTTTGTTCATTTGTTAAGCAGGGACCCCTTCATGATGCATTGGTGGACACCATAAAGTCCCTTGTTCCTGTGCTGCGCACTAGTCCATATGGGAAGAAAGTCCTGTCTAGTAATAGTTTGAAGAAGTAATCTACAAGTATGATCATGTTGCTCTTTCTCTTGACCATTTTTCTTCTATCTTCTTCCCTTTGTGAATTTTCTTTTATGCTGATTATTGCAGTTATGGCACTCTTATCACCATTAAAAGGCTATTGCAAAATTCTATAATAAATGGGTAAAGAAGAGCTTGGAGCTTGGCTTATTCATGGATTTTGAGGACTTGGGGAGCAAAGGAGCCTGAAAAAGAAGATGGTTTGGTCAATGATGCCTCTTAACAGCTTATCTGAATATAGCATAGAAAATGAGTTCATGAGGTTTTTTATCTCCTTTTTCATCTTCCTTATCTTCCAAGTTTTATTATATATCCTTATAGGAGAATATTTTGGATGATTTTCCAATCAATGTGTCCCTTTTGCATAGAAAATAATAAGAATGTTACGATATAGAATTAATTGAGCTATTATGGGTTACTGTACAACCAGTTTTGGAGGCTGGGGATGTACTTTGCAGGTTGCAAAGACTTGGTTGTTCTTTTCATGTCTTGGTCATCTTTTGTAACTGTACATCTGGTGTTCATAGGCTTCAAAAGTGGCTAGCTTTAATATGTTTTTATCTATGGCTAGCTTTAATATGTCTTATCTGTACTTTTTTTTCTTGTTTCTGCTACATCGATACGAGTTAGATGTATTGATAACGGTTGTTGTTTTCTCGAGATAAAATTGATCAGATGCATTTATTGGAATGAGAACAGCACCATCTGATATGGTTTTAGTCAATATGAGATGGCATTTGTTGAAATGATGAAGCCATATTCTTATATGGTTTTGTTCAATATGAGATGCTTGACAAAAGTGTATTCATAATACTCACTAAAGAAGTTAAATGCATAAAAAGATTTGTAACACTAATACATTATGTTTTAACTTTTTTTGTTTCCCAAAATCTTTAAGCATGGTATTAACAGTACTGGATTAAACATTAAATTATCTTCGAATTACTAAATAAATGAAAGAAAAATTCTCTACAAGAAAACCCCACATCTAATGAACCGATAAAAATATAAAATCCTGTATTGAGTTTGCTTGTAATGGCCACCAAGTGACACGTGGCAAAGTATCGCTGAAAGGAAAAACCAAGAATCCCATGAGAGCCACTAGTAACGCACCTTCAATCCAAGCCTCTTCTTCTTTCCAACTTCAAAGCACTTCCTCTCTCTATCTTTCTCTCTTCTTCAGTCCTAACAAATGGGAATCAGAACTCTTCTCTTGCACATACCAACTTTCATTAACTCAACCTATTAAGGTTACCTGCTGAAATTTCTATTTTCAGAAGGAGCTTAGCAACCAAAAATCATGTCTTTAGCTCCAAGTAGCCACCTTTCTCTCTACTCTTCTCCATCATTGCCAAGAACCATCAATTCTAAGCAAAGACCACTCTTTTATTTCCAAGCTAAACACTTTCTATTCCACAACTACTCTCTTTCAAATACCCATTTGCTTAAACCGGTGAATACCACTTGTATTGTTAAAGCTCAGGCATCGAAACCTGAAACAGAAACTGAAGGAGAAGGAGGGAACAAGTACGAGGAGTATGAGGTGGAGTTGGAGAAGCCTTATGGATTGAAGTTTGCAAAAGGCGGAGATGGTGGTACTTACATTGACGTTATTCTCCCTGGTGGAGCTGCTGATAAGACTGGAAAATTCACTGTTGGTGACAAAGTTATTGCTACCAGGTTTGGTTTCGTCTCTTTGACTCCTTTCCTTTCTTCTACAGTTTCTGTTCCCTGAGGCCGTTTCAATTCTATAGAACTTGGATCATTAGAAGCGAAAGATGATGTTTCCAGGCAGAATTTAATAAGGCTGTAGTCGAATCTTTTTGTTCTCCGGTTATTGCAGTAGATCGGTATAAATGAAAAGTATAGTCTTCATTCTAGTTAATGATTTAGATTTAAATGAAATCAAAGGCAAGTTTTGTTGGTGAGACAAAAAAAATACATGTTGAATAGTTTAGTCTTGTGCATTTGAAGCTCCTGTATAGAGATTTGATTGATTCATTGTCATTCTTATTTCACATTCAACCTAAGATGAAAAGTTGTGTTCTTTCTATATTTGAGATGACTGGATTTTCTAAGATGACAATTCCATGATTATTTTGGAGTCCTGACAAGCATCGGTATATGAACAATGACTTGATGAATTCTGAGCCTTGGTGCAGTGCTGTATTCGGAACAGAGTTGTGGCCCGCTGCCGAATATGGAAGGACAATGTATACCGTCCGCCAACGGATTGGTCCATTGTACATGAAAATGCTAAGAAGATTTGGTTAGTTGATCGCTGCTTGATGCATATTTGCTATTTGAACTTTATAATTGTGGGTTTATTCGATGAAAATCATACACCATATATAATAAAATGCTACTAGTTATGACTTGGAAATTTTACTTGTTTTCTGTTAGGGAATACGGATTATACGGGTGAAATTTCAGAGAAGGAGATCATCAGGGCTGAGAGAAACTCTGGTGTGGTTAGCGGCAGAGTGAGGGAAATTCAAGTGAGTAAAGCGGAAGCCCCTATTCATAGCATTTAATGCTAATGGCCGGTTTAATTTCATTTTCTGTTTTTGCTTACAGTAGTATGAACTCAATGTGGATGGTTTCAGATGGCTAATTACTTGAGGAAGAAGGAACAGAAAGAACAAAGGGAAAAGGAACTTCGTGAAGGGCTCCAACTATACAAGTAAGCTCTGGTACTAACCTGTTTTCTGATATTGTATACCTATAGGCATGAACTATGATTTTGCTATTGATGAAGGAGTAACAAGTATGAAGAAGCACTGGAGAAGTTCGAATCTGTATTGGGATCAAAACCAGAACTAGAGGAGGCTTCGGTGGCAAGTTACAATGTTGCTTGTTGTTATTCAAAGCTTAATCAGGTACTGGTCTCTCATGGAATCTTTTCTGTTTATCTGTGACATTATTTGTGCACGTGTGGAGTATGAGGAAAAGCTATCAGTATATTCTACTGAGTGCAGATTATTTTGACTCGACTACTTCTCCTAACGTACTCGAACTTCATGTTTCTAAGAACAGGTTCAAGCTGGGCTTTCTGCACTTGAAGATGCTTTGAAAGCTGGATTTGAAGACTTTAAGGTAACTGATTTTTTATAAGAAACCACCTGGATCATGGTATAACAATTATGTGCCATTTCAAATTATTGATGTTGTTTACAGAGAATACGAACAGATCCTGATCTAGACAGCTTGAGAAAATCTGAGGAATTTGACAATCTTCTGAAAAGATATGATGAATCCTTTATCAATGAGAATGCCATCAATGCTATTAAATCTCTCTTTGGGTTCAACAAGAAATAGACAACTTGACTTTTAAGGTGGTGGTTCAAAGTGAACTTATACCAAGGCAGGATGGTGACCATCTCACTGCCTCAGATGATCAGTTTTCTCTTGTGTGGCTTTACAGTTTAGGGTGATTTTGTTCAAGTTCGCATTATGATTCTTTTATAGAAATCTGTAATCATTTGATCAAGAGAATGAAGATGACCAAGTGGCCAAAGTAAATGCTCTACTTCTTCTCCTTGATTGTTTGTTTAGGTGCTTATTACATATATTGACACATTTCATGCGTCAGGATATGAACTTGTATACTATTCATATTCAGATGAAACAACACTTTGATTCATATTTCTCAACTACAAAGATTTCCCTTTTAACTGTGTTGATTTTTGATCAAGGCTGCGCCGCAACATCCCGAACGGGAATCTGGATATGATAAATTTCAATGCAGCTCCCTTTCTGTCCTGTGGAGGATTCAATAGACTGCGCCTTAGATCACAAAAATCTGTTCTTCCAAACTTCTTGGATGACTACAAGGACAAGAAAGATGGTTTCCTGATTGTCAAAGAATTGTACAAACACAACTTCTATTTCTCTGATCATCACTGTCAAGATCCTCTGCTTCGCTATAAAAGAGAGAAGAAAAGAATAAGCTGATATGTAACTAATACGCATCAAATGCACAAGATAATATCTTTTATTATCAGTATCAAAAGATCATAGTTATGGTTCTAAAATTGCGGGTTTTAATCTTTTTATCGTTCTGGAAACCAAGCCTTCTGAAAATTGAGGGTAGCAAACAAAGGTAACTTAAAATACTGATCAAAAAGCCTCACCAATTCAATTATTTGAGTATTCATTTCTGAGAACACTTCAGTCTGAAAATAAGGGACGGCAAAAAAGAGCAAGGCAAGCTTGAACTCAACAGAATCGATACAAGCGCAAACAGTATGATGCAGTAAACTGTATGCATACGTTTCTGTTTCACATTCTTAGAATCTAAATAAAGAATCCAAGCACCCAACAGGCGATTACTCTATGGTACTTCCAGTTTTGGAGACAAAGAAAGGATCTTTTTGGTTTTGAAAATGACTGCAAAAGCAAATTGCTCATCCATTGAAGAATTAGGGCAAAGTCTGCATAAGGTTATGCCATATTCCTTCCGAGTTCAATTACTCGAAGATGACACTCCACAATTTCAACTGAATTTTCCATGATTTAAGTTTCAACCTCCATAATGGGTAGACATGAAAATAAGCAAACAAAAACTGAAGACATGAACACTGAAAACAAAGTTGCATGTTGAGATGAAGAGTAAGAGCACCCACCTGGGTTGGAATTCCCTGACCTCAATAAGCTCTTTCCCTAATAAATCCATCCACTGCACTCTTTTCTTATCAACTTCTTTCGAATCTAAGACTTCCCTTTTAAGACTACTCTTCAGAAAATTTTCTGTCTTTGTCTTATTTCCATCTACATCTAAAATTTCTTCATTTGCGTCAGAGAATTTGACGGACACATGATTGCTAGAGGAGACATCAGCAACTGATATGGCTGGAGTTGAAGACGGATGAGGACTATTTTCCAACTTTAGTGGTCCTGGTGTGTATATGCCAGCAGAAGGCTTGCAAAAGCAAATGAATGAAGGACAATGGATCTTGCAAAACAAATGCCTCATGAACGAAAACTCTCTTCTTTTTCAAACAAAAAACTATGATCTTTGATTATTCCATTTCATAACTCCACTTCAGAAAGCATGAAATTTTAAGAACTTCATAATCATTGAGTTCCCATTTGCTTGAAAGCAAATATTTTGAGAAGTAAATTCTTTGAAGATGGTTTTCAGTAGAACATAAAAGAGACTGATTATCCGTTGGGTTCGAGCTTGGAGATGAAAATAAAAAGGCAAATGAAACACTTGGCAACTCGACCGATAAAACCCAGAAGGTACTCTGTAAATGATGATGAATAGTTACAGTATCCTTCAAATAAAACCTAAAATTTAGCAAGAAAGAGAGCTCTTCAGCCTCTGTTTCAGAGAATAAAAGGAACCTTTTGTTATCCACCAAGCGAGGAGACAAAACTATGTAGATAACAAGAAAAGATTACGATACCCTCTTCTAGTACTTCATCTGAATTGTCAATCAACCATGAATGAAGGAGCAAGAAATCTAGTCAGATAGGTGCGCACAAAAAGGGTGGAAACCTTAGCTGGAAACCTAGAGAGACAGAAGAAGGAGAGAGAGAGAGAGAGCAAGTGCTAGATTTCTTGTAGTAGGAACATTCTGTGCTCCCTCCAAGTATTAGGAAAACGTAACTGTAGCAGCAACAAATACTCACTGTGTTCTCCTACGTTCGTATGAAGATTAAGAATCTTTGGGAGGAAAAAAGGAACAGCCTTTGCATATCAACATGAAATGAAAACTTCGTCCTTTCACAAGTTGTGTTAATTATAATATTATTTCATAATCTGAAGTCGTTAGTACTTGTTTTTCAAGTAATGTCAACTTGAAGTCTTCTTGGTAAAATACTTTTTATACCATCATAAAGAAAACAGGAAAACCTACCAAGAACATTGGTAGTTTCCTTGACCATTCCCATTTCATCAACTCGTTTAAGATTTGGTATGAGTTGGCTAGCAAGCAATTTATTATCCTGTTAGAGGGTCAAGTTGATAAGATTTAAGGCCAAAGTAAACCAATTGATTAGCACAAACTCGAGGGTTTATTCGCTAAACACACCCAACTTGTTACAAGACAGTCGCTGCCTCCTTAATAAGAGGGAATCTTGAGCTCCTTCCTGATGGGCACAAACTTTTTCTTTTCTACTTTTTCATGATTGAGAAGGAACATGCACAATCAATTACTCTGGATGACATGATACAACTTTCTAAAGGTTAACCTTTTTTTTTTTCTCTCTCCTTTTCTCTGATGTTGCTTTGCTTCTATTCTGTAAGAAAATGGGTTTAACGCACCTTTATTACTGTCGTAGCGTCAGAATCATTTGGTTATCTCTGCTTTGTTCCCATCATCACATGAAATCCACGTTTAGCTTTGGTTGATGGATACACTTTTTGTCTACTCTCTACTGTTTTCCTTTTCTTTTTAACTCTTTCAAGTCTTTTTTTTTCCCCTTTATCAAGACATTTAGATAAGCATATGAACTTACCAGGATATAAATCTGAAGAACACTTCACCATACGCCGTGGATGATAGTATAGTCGAGCATCTTAAACAAGTTTTGTCCAGTGAGATTCTGTTTTTTTTTTTTTAACACTTTTCATGCGTTAGGGACAGGCGCATGCCCAAGTGCATTTGGAAAGGGAAGCAAAGGGCCCTCAACTTTTGCTGCTTTTGTCTTGCGTGATAAATACATGGAAAAAGAACTATTATAATAGTGGATTGGGATTTGATATGTTCACAAAACTGTTAAAAGTTCCCCAAACAGGGAAAAAAAAAAGTTTAGACACTGGGGACTTGACGTTGCTAAACAGTGGTGAACTCGGAGGAAAAATGGATCTTTCTTTGGTAACAAAAGGGTTGGCTTTTGATTGTGTGGGACTAGAACCGACCACGGCAAGAAACAGCTGTGTTTGATAAGAAGTAAAAGTTGGGTGAGCTGAATGTGGTAGGCAAACTACCATGTCATGTGAGCCCCTTGCATTGTCAGTGCTCTGAGATGGATTTAGTTGACTTAACAATGCTCAAGATCATCAGTGAACAGCTTTGATGTTTGCTCATTCACATTATCTTTTTCAGTTAGTACGAGGTTGGATCATTCTAGGAAACAGTTTCAAGGAGCTTGGGAAGTTCAATAACCTCGAACTCAAAAAAAATTCCTGAGCTCCGATCGTAGTGCAAACTGGAAGATTTTGAAGCACAAAGAGTTGCTCAAAAAGGTCGCATCTTTAATGATATGCCGCTCTGATCAAACTAACCTTCTCAAAACACAAAAAAGAAAAGGAAATTTTATCGAAAGGTTCCACCTTTTGAGTACATGTCCATCTAATTATACAAATCAGATGACGGAAAAACACAAAGATCATCATTAAACTATTCCGGAAGCCACGTTACAGCTCTGAAAATTGGCAGCTGGGCATCACTTTCTCCATCTATAAAGCCTTTAGGAAGCCGCAGCAATGGCAGAGAAAATGTTTCAATAAAATGATTACTTAATTATGTAAGAAAGCGGATAAACGCCTCAGTTATCCGTCCACTGAATCTCCTCATCCTGATCTCCCATCCACCAGAAGAAAAAGGAAGAGGAAGAAAGGGGAAGCCAATGCACCAGATATCTATTGTTGAGTCTTGAGGACAGGAAATGCAATAACATCTCTTATACTTGCAGAATTTGTCAAAAGCATCACAAGCCTGTCGATTCCAAGTCCCTAGGCCAAAAAAAGAAAGCTTGGTGGTTTGCTTAAAAAAATTAAGGACCAACTCCTTCATTCGGAAGCATAAACTGAATAGCTTGAGCTTTCGTCTTCTAAGAATTCATACCACCATGAATAAAGAAAAAGATGCTTTATTGATTTTGAAAGCATTCCCAATTGAAATTTACCGATAAGGTTGAGGCTGGCTCCAAAATAAATGTCTACATCTAGCATTCCTATTGGCTATAACTAACACATAAGGCAGATACTAAGCAAAAAGGAAATGTTAAGGAGTTGTCATCATTAAATAAGGAGATCATTTACCATTCCTGATGCAGGAGGCATCCCGTATTCAAGAGCTGTGAGAAAGTCATCATCGAGTGTGACTTCATATGAATCATCAACATCCTTTCTTTTCTCTTCTGCCCCGTTTGCTTCTGAAACAGATGTTGCTCTCCTCCTGTTATGCTGCCTTACTTGCTCTTCCAAGCGCCTTCTCTGCCACCATTAATAGGTAAGAATAAAATGTTCTATTCCTTGTAAAAGGAACTGGACCTAACTCCCTAGAGGTTTTAACCTGGTGGCTGGGGAGGTATAAAGAGTTTAAAATAAAAGAAAAATAACAGCAATACTTACCTGATCCAGAGGATCCGTCAATTCAGAAAATGCATTGGCCATCTCACGACCACAGATAAAGAGTTCAAACCTCTCAGTCAAGCCTACCTGTCTGCTGAGGGAAGAAAGTAGGTTGTCGAAACAGGTAATCAAAAGAAAACTACATTCAAGTGCTTTCTATTTGCAGAAGTAGGTTATAAGTTGGTAAAAGAGGCAAACTAGATGTTAGTGTATAAACATCTAGTTAAAAAAAAGGGTATACACTTTTAGAGTTCAAAAACTAGTAAATAAGATCAGACATACACAGGGGTTGTTGGAGAATGATTCAAAGTTGTTAAAAATATAGTCTTTGTTTAAAGATAAAATTTGGGAGTACTAAAATAGAGTAGCAAAGATAAGATTTGTTATTTGTTAAAAGATAAAATTTTATCCATTAAGATAAAGTTATTATTTATTAGGATTTAAACTTTTAAAATTTTGATTTATTTAGTTAATCTTTACCGAGATATTAGCTAAGTTTGTTATTTCATTGCCTAGGCCTTCAACGTCAATGTAAAGTGCACCCATCAATAAATTGTCTCTTGCATTACCTTTTTTCGACTCTATTTTTTTCAGTTAGTTTCTGTTGAGACCCGATTCCAGTAGGTTCCAGAATAAATTTAGCATGTGAGAGTTAGTTACACGAGGAGAATAAAAAGGG
>JANZLH020000360.1:79481-99072 GCA_026770325.2 Erythroxylum fimbriatum
TGTTCTTTTGGGGATGGCATAATTTGTTAAACAATTTTATGTCCGTATTTGATGAAACTATTTGGTATGTCATTGCAATGTCAAAAGAGGTAATGGAAATGTTCTTTTGGGGATGGCATAATTTGTTAAACAATTTTATGTCCGTATTTGATGAAACTATTTGGTATGTCATTGCAATGTCAAAAGAGGTAATGGAAATGTTCTTTTGGGGATGGCATAATTTGTTAAACAATTTTATGTCCGTATTTGATGAAACTATTTGGTATGTCATTGCAGGTTGAGGACAGTGAGCTTGCAGATGTAGCTGCTGTTAGTGCTGGTAACAACTACGAGGTTGGCAACATGATAGCTGAGGCCTTGAGCAAGGTGGGCCGTAAGGGAGTGGTTACCCTTGAAGAGGGAAAAAGTGCTGACAACAGCCTCTATGTGGTTGAGGGGATGCAGTTTGATCGCGGCTACATCTCACCTTACTTTGTTACCGATAGTGAGAAAATGGCAGTTGAATATGAGAACTGCAAGGTCTGTCTGGTTTTAAAGCACCTGAACAAAAAGTTTATTTCTGGTAAATTGATGCTAATATACTTTTTTGTCTCCAGTTGCTTCTTGTTGATAAGAAAATTACAAATGCAAGGGATCTAATCAACATATTGGAGGATGCAATTAGAGGTGGATACCCTATTGTGATAATTGCAGAAGACATTGAGCAAGAGGCACTAGCAACTCTTGTTGTAAATAAGCTAAGGGGTGCTTTGAAGATTGCAGCTCTTAAAGCTCCTGGTTTTGGAGACCGAAAGAGCCAGTATCTTGATGATATTGCTATTCTAACTGGAGGTTAGCACAGGCCAATCTCTAAGTTTTGCCTTTTTTGTCTGGTGGTTTTTGTTGACTAGGAATGTGATCTTTCTTCTTGTTTCCTGATATTTTATCTTGTTTTCTTACAGGCATCGTAGTTAGAGATGAAGTGGGGCTTGCCTTGGACAAAGTTGGCAAGGAGGTCTTGGGTAATGCTTCTAAAGTTGTCCTAACCAAGGATACAACTACAATTGTGGGAGATGGCAGCACCCAAGAAGCTGTGAACAAGAGAGTGGCTCAAATTAGGAATCTTATAGATGTAGGACTTTCTTCTTCTTATTCTAGAGTAAAAGATATGGACAGTCTTGTTACTATTTTGTCACTTTCTTTGTATTTCTATTGATTATTGATAGTGTAATAATGATTAATGGGAAATGCAGGCTGCAGAACAAGATTATGAAAGGGAAAAACTCAATGAAAGGATTGCAAAGCTGTCTGGCGGTGTTGCTGTGATACAGGTGACAATTTTGTACAATGAAGTGTTCTATAATTTATTGGATTACGCTTTTTTTAATGAAATTTGTTTTAATGGTTGAAGGTTGGAGCACAAACTGAAACAGAGCTCAAGGAAAAGAAGCTTAGAGTTGAGGATGCACTTAATGCAACGAAGGTGATCTATCTCGGCAATACTGCTCTCTATTCTTGCCTATCTGAGGTGAATTCCAGAGAGCACTTAGATATTGTAATCTGAATGTTTTTTTTCAGGCAGCTGTCGAGGAAGGTATTGTGGTTGGTGGTGGATGCACTCTATTGAGACTTGCATCAAAGGTGGATGCCATTAAGGATAGCTTTGACAACGATGAAGAGAAGGTGATTTACATGAAATTGTGTTTCTTCACAAGCATCAATAAGTGCCAGCTTTTTCAATTTCTATCTGCAGGGTATACTTCTAAATTGCTTTTCCTTGGTCACAGGTTGGAGCTGACATTGTAAAGAGAGCTCTGAGCTATCCTCTTAAATTAATTGCCAAGAATGCTGGTGTTAATGGAAGTGTTGTCAGTGAGAAGGTCTGTAGTTGCCTCAGAACATAGTTGAAGAATGGCTATATTGTTGGATCAATGGTGATTAATGTTTATGTTTGTTTTCTACAGGTGCTCTCCAGTGACAATCCTAGATTTGGTTATAATGCAGCAACTGGAAACTATGAAGATATAATGGCTGCGGGAATCATTGACCCAACCAAGGTGAGTGATCTGATTTAGAGATTCATATTGGAGTTGAAGATATATACTGGTCCATGTCTTTTCATTATCCTATTCTTGTTTGGAAGCTGCATGGAATTGCACACAAACAATAGGATTTTAGATATGCATGTAATCACTCAATTCTGTGTTTATACCAAGCAAGCTTTGAGAAATCGCTTAATTTTTCTTTCAGGTGGTAAGATGTTGCCTGGAGCATGCTTCTTCCGTGGCCAAGACTTTCTTAATGTCTGATTGTGTAGTTGTTGAGATCAAGGAGCCTGAGCCCGTGCCTGCTGGCAATCCCATGGACAATTCAGGTTTGTACTTTACTATGTAGTGGCTATGTCGTTTACTCTTCTGCTCTTCAGATCGTTGGCCTGATAGGTACTGAGTTCTCTTTTCCTATGTTTTTCTCAGGATATGGTTATTAAGGATGTTGAACAGTGTTGGATAAGGAGCCTAAGCAACATCAGGAGCCTCCATAGAAGGATAACTTGCTGCTTTCTTTATGTAAATTGGATGAGATTAAATAGCGTAAAATCATAGAACTTGCTGAGATACGGCTGTGATCAGCATTGCAGTTGTACAATTGTTTGTACAACTGCAATTGAGTGTTGAACAATTTTCCCGAGTTAAACTGGTTTATGAAAAGTAAACAGCAATGGTTCTGCCATGTTTTGATTCTCCTTTTGACCAAAATGATATGTGCTTTAATCATTTAGTGAAGTCCACGTTACTATGAAGCATGAGTCCCTGTTTTCTGCTTCTGCCGCTGTTATGATGAACCTGGCAGATGAGTAAGTGATCCCAATGTTAATATATGATGTGATAATGGGACTCTCTCTACTGGAAGCCCTTTGATTATTCTTTCTGATGCAGTTGTAGAATTCATTCATTCAAGCTTAAATTCCACTTCATGAATCTGATCTCTTGAATTTTCCTTAACCACCTTCATGTCCTGTGAGTTTAGCTCCTTAGCTCCTTCTGCCATTGTCACGTGCTTCTTACAGCTACAGTGCATTCTACCGTCGAAGATCAGCGGTTCTGATGCCAATCGATGGTAACAAGAATGCTAACCAGAAATTTAGAAAGAGTTAAAAAAAGAAATTATGTTACTTTCCAAAAGTCAGTTACAACTGTTATTTTAACTACTAAACGGTGTTGTAAGATTGAAACGTGGTCATATCTATGCCTGTGCTAACATCTGTTACTTCCTCAATGGAAGTTACTATTGCCGTTCCATTGCATTGCTATCCCCAAGTAATGATGAAAAGCTTAAAACTAAATTTGCCATCTAATCACCTTAACAAAAGTTCTTATGAAACAGCCAATTTGAGCTAAAACTTTGAATTTTGAAGTTGCTAAGTATTTTAATTAATCTACGTTAAATATTTATCTTTGTAGCCATATTCTTTTAGTCTTTATATGGTTTGAAAGGCCTGTACATTCCAATATTGTTTAGAATTCAGGTTTACAAGCTTCTTTGGGTTGAAAGAAAGTTAATGTGTAAGAACATTATTCTTATTATTATAATGGCTTGAGAAAGTGGGTGGTCCATATATTATAATAATAAGAAGAAGAAGAAGAAAAGGAGACATTGGCGTCGTGCATGAGGATGATTGGCGTGACCAAAGTGTTGGAGTTTGGGCTGAGAGTTTAAGTTTACCGTTCCAAGTTGGTGCTTTTTGTTAAGGTCAAGGTCTTGTACTTTACATACATGCAATCAATAGTTATATAAAGCCAAAGGCCAAATCTTTTCATTCCTTTGCAATCTCTCAATGCTATGTCTCTCTGTCTCTTTATGAGTCCTAATGAAATGAAAACCTCTTCTTCACGCCGCCTATCTCCCTGACCTTACCAACACTCTCTTTGCATTTCTCTTTCAGTTGTTTGTGTATTAAGAAACAAAATAAAGTTCTTTGCTCTCTCTAATGACACCTCTCTCACTGGTATGCCTTAACTCTTCCTTTCCTTCCACATTGCTATCTTTTGCTGTTTGCTCAATTGGGTTTCTTTTGTTTGTGCTGTTTGGTTGAGGATTCTCGTCAAAATTCAGTCTTTTGTTTTCTCTTTCTTTCAGTTTTTGTCTCTGATGATCACGATTCTGATTTTCTGGGTTTTGTTATGTCTTTGAATTGTTGCCTTTACTTGAATTCTTTCTCGACTGTGAGATTTATCTGGTATTTTGTTCCTAGCTTCCCTTTTTTTGTCATTCTGGGGAACGTGGAAATCTTGGAAAATGTTCTTTGACATGGTCTGATCATTTTGACGACGACGATGATACTATGTCTCTGGAGTGACTTCCGGCCGCTCTTTTTGAACTGAAGTTGTTGTCATCGATTGATTTTCTCGAGTAAAATCCTTATGGTGCTGACAGATTATAAAATGAATATTTCTTATATCAACTTAGTACGGTTCTTGTGTGGCATTTCAACAAACTTGAATACGTTTCAGCTCATTGTTCGATAATGTAATAATTGCACTGGTTTCTTCTGATCATGCTAGAAGCGAAGGTGTCAATTTATGTGTGTGCGTATTTTGGCTGATAGAGTCCATTACTTGGTTGCTTTGATATAGTTTTGCTAATGATCATTTCTTATGTTTTAGAATTTTTCCTGCGCTGCATTGCCCTGCTTCGTAAACATTTAACTGGTTTGGCGGAAAGGGAATTGTGACACTTTTCCGTTTTGTAAATGGAAGATCAAAGAAGTGGAATTGAGTTTGATGAATTTGAAAAGCTTCTAGGAGAGATACCCAATGCCACTTCTGGTAATTCACATTTGGAGGACACTGGACCTGGGCTTGCATCTTTAAATGGTACCGGTAGCTTGACTGAAAAACTTCATAGAAATGGTAGCCTTGATGATAAAGTACTGTTAGTTAAAAATGCTCAAGGATCTCCGGCCAGGAGGGTCAAACAGGAGCAAGAAATGTTACCTGATGACCAATTGTTTACCTCGACATTTGCTGAACTAAATTTAAGTGATGCAAGTTCTTTGGCCAATCATAATTCCTCACGAGCTTGTGCTATCTTGCTAGATTGCCTGTACACGAACTCTGCAAAAAATTCACTTTCTAATACAAACACACCTGTGATGTTCACACGCACTTTTCGATCAGCAGAACCCCACAGTTTTAATGAATTTAACACGAAAAAAGTGGGACATGGAAACACAAATTTGTTCAAGTCAGATAATCTTGAACTGAAGCAGAGGTCTATTGGTTATTGTCAGCCTCAGCTGGTCGAAAGTTTTTCAAGGCCGATAGCCCATGGCAGTAAGAGTTTTCAATATCTTCCTAATTTGGCTGTCCCTGGTGTTGACTATCCTTGGATGTCTAATCAACAGCATTACTTTGCGGATTTGCAACCTTCCGTTCCTTATGTACACTCACAGCAGTTAAGTCAACCCCGTATCTGGTGGAGCAACATTGAGGAGGAACAATATCAAAGTATGCAACAACAGTTTCTGTATCTGCAGCAACTGCACAATCAGGGATGTGAGGATCAACATCATATCCAAACAACTGGCGCTGTTGCTACCAAGATGATGAGTCAGAATGTGAGGCAATCATCTTTTGAGCTTCCACTGTGTCATCAATCTCAACAATCTAATCCGGAGCCATATTGGAGCAATTGTGCAGCAACAGGGGGTTTAAACTCCACACTGCATGCTTTTCATATTGTGGATAAAGTTGGAAAACATACTTCCCCTGACAAAATCCTTACAAGATCCCAAGGGCTGAACACATTCAAAACTGCAAAGTTTGGTCCAACGGGACGAGATGAATCATTTGTTCCTCTCAACCAGAATGAGAAAGTTCTGTCAGATCACTGTCTCCAGCATAACCTACCTTCTTCTAGTGCTGGATGTTTTCAGCTGGATCATTTAAGTTCATTTAACGTGTCTCCCGAAATTACATTTCACAAAAATGATAGTTCTTGGCCCCAGCCTCAGAAATATAACACCATGGATGAAGTAACAGGTAGAATATATCTCATGGCCAAGGACCAACATGGTTGTCGCTTTTTGCAAAGAAAATTTTCTGAGGGCTCAACAGAGGACATTGAAAAGATTTTCCTTGAGATAATTGACCACATGGTTGAGTTGATGACAGATCCTTTTGGAAATTACCTAGTGCAGAAGCTACTTGAAGTATGTGATGAGGGTCAACGAATACAGCTACTTTGTACCATTACAAGAACACCTGGGGAGCTTATTAGAATTTCATGTGATATGCATGGGTTAGCTCTCTGTGTGTGTGTATATATATATATATATATATCAGTGTGTGTGTGTGTGTGTGTTTGTGCGTGTGCTCGCACTCTCATGTATCCATGGGCACTTTTATGTGAACTTTATAGTGGAATCAACATGGCATAGATTTTCAGTTTTTTTAATCTCTAAACTACTTTCCTAAATGCAGGACCCGAGCAGTTCAAAAGGTTATTGAAACCGTTAAGACTGCAGAGCAGTTTTTGATCATTGTCTCCTCACTGAAGCCTGGTATAGTAACTTTGATTAAAAACATGAATGGTAACCATGTTGCACAGCGGTGTTTGCAGTACTTGATGCCTGAATACAGAGAGGTACCGGCCATATATATACACCTAAAACTTCTACTACTATTGTGCCGTGGGAACATCCACCTAAAACTTCTACTACTATTGTGCTTTGGGAACATCCACCTAAAATTTCTTAGATCAACTTGTCTTCATACGGGTCCAATAACATTTAAAACCACCGAAATCAATGGGAGTGACTGGTTATCCTCTTTTCAGTAATATTTGGCAATTGCTTATTTATGCATGCACATGAGTATTTCTAGGTGTGTGCATAGGTTTGCGTGTGAGTACGAGTGTGTGCTTGTGCTTGTGCTTGTGCTTGTGCTTGCGTATGTGTGTGTGTGTGAGAGAGAGATCCATCCATTTTTTTTTCTGCTCACTTACTCCTCTAGATGTCTGTTTTCCTTTATGACAACTATAGCCACATAAGCATAGGTCCTGGTCTTTGTTTCTATTCCCTGGCTTGATTATGCTTTTACTTCTTTTTAACTTGTAGAGATTGATGATTCTCCTAAGCCTAGGTCTATATCCATCCTCAGGATTGAGCAGGAGGAAATATGGGAGCTACAGGACATGTTGCTCCAAGTTAGAGATGTCCTAAGTTGCATTACCACATGATGATAATACATTGCTGTAGATTAAGCTCATTTTCAAGAGTGCCTAAATAACTCGACATTTTGATTCTTACCATGCTCATCTGCATATTGAGTCTGAAATACGAGATGCAATTTCTTTTGCAGTTCCTTTTTGAAGCAACTATAACCAACTGTGTTGAGCTTGCAACAGATCGACATGGATGCTGTGTACTTCAGAAATGCCTTAGTCATTTTGATGGTGAGCAAAGACGTCGTTTGATTTGTGAGATCACATCGAGTGCCCTCATCCTTTCCCAAGATCCATTTGGGTAACCTATAACTCTCTCATTCTATTTTGCTTTTCATTCAAGCTTAAGTGTATCAGTAAAGCTGAATGACCTCCCACAGTGAGTAGATTTTGTCATGTGATGGCCTGGCCAACCATCAAAATGTTATAAACTTCTGAATACAAGCTGATGAATTCTGCGGTGAACATAAACAAATGCTATAGATGCTTTGCTAACTTGCTTCAAAACATGGACTGAAGAGACGTTTAATGGTAGCTGTGATTATTTTAAGGATCTTGCATTCTGCCCTTCTTTCTATCATGTAATTTATTGGGAACATTAAAGCTTCAAACCAAAAAGGAGGATAGCTTTGGACTTCTTTGGACAAAATAGCTTTATCATAGAAAACCTTTATAATAATTTCTTTATGTATATGATCATCTTGAGCCAAGGACAAGTATGAGTTGCCCTTTTATCAAGAGTATAAAATTTGTTCTGTTCTTGGGAATTTGTATTTCAACTAGTGCAAGATCTAGAAACTTCTGTTCCAATTTCTGCAGGAACTATGTTGTGCAATTTGTTTTTGAGTTCCAACTACCTTGGGCAACAGAAAACATTCTTGATCAGTTAGAGGGTAACTATGTGGACTTGTCCATGCAAAAATATAGCAGTAACGTGGTGGAGAAATGTCTGAAATATGGGGGTGACAAAAGCCATGCTCGTATTATCAGGGAACTAATAAATAACTCTCGTTTGGATCATGTCATGCAAGATCCTTATGGGAATTATGTTGTCCAAGCAGCGTTGCAGTGGTCGAAGGTTAGTACCGTCACTATTCGACATGAACTCCCTGTTTAGAAAAAATTTGCAGAAGAATCAGTGTACTTGCACTAATTAACAGATTGATTCCGATAGAATAAAATCAATAATAGTACAAAGGGAAAAGCGAATCCATTTTTCCATGAACCAAATTTGATACTTCTTTCCATTTGTTAAGCAGGGAACTCCTCATGATGCATTGGTGGATGCCATAAAACCCCTTGCTCCAGTGCTCCAAACAAGTCCATATGGGAAGAAAGTCCTGTCAAGTAATAGCTTGAAGAAGTAATCTTTAAGTACGATCGCGTCAATCATTCTCTTGATCAATTTTTTCTTGTATTCTGCATCCCCTTGTGACTCATCTTTTATGCTGTTGCAGATATGGTGCTTTATTGTCATTAAGAAGGTATTGTAAACTATATAATAAATAGGGAAAGAAGAGCTTTGACGGTGGCTTATTTTTGGATTTTGATGATTTGAGAAGGAAAGCAGTCTGAAAAAGAAGATGGTCAGACAAATGATGCCTTTAACAACTCATCTAAATAGATCATAGCTTGTGAGTTTATGAGGTTGTTCCTCTCCTTTTTCATTTTCCTTATCCAAGTTTTTTATCTATCCCTGCTAGTCCTATAGGATAATATTTCGGATGATCTGCCTATCAAACAATCCTTCCCTTTGCATAGAAATAATAAGAACTTGAAGAGACACAGTTGGTTGGTGCTTTTATGGAGTTGACTTACAACCGGATTTGGAGACAGGCTCCTGGCTTTGAAGGTGTATGAAGGCTGCAAGACTCGGTTGTAGTTTCCATTTTTCTGAACCGAACATTTCTTGTCCACAGACTGCAATATCTCTAGCTTCAAACATATGTGGTTTTATACTTCAAATCATAGTTCTTTTTCTAAAACTTCAAATCATAGTTCTTTTTCCCAAGTTTTCATGACTTTGTTTTCTCAAATGCAATTAGTAGATGCAGTTTCATCTTGTTATGAATATGTTACCATAATGCTCATGGGGATTTGGTTTGTGAAAATGAAAAGGATTCGATAAAGCAGGGAAATTTGTTCATACAACTATAATATTAGAATGAAAAAGAGTTATGTAATTTGTGATTAGTGAGTATCGGTAGCCATAAAGCAATTCTTGAATAAATATTCATCCCATTAGAGCCACCCTGCAAGCAATCCAAGTCTGTTCTTTCTTCCTCGTTCTCCTTAGCAGCAATTGCTGATACTGATAGTAGAATGAAGAACTCCTCTCTTCACAATTAATACAACCTTTCAATGCCTAAGTAGCTGAAGCTCTCTATCTACTTGCCCTATTGCAGCTGAAATTCCAACTAAGAGGAGCTAACTAAAGATACCGAAGACCATGTCTTTAGCTCCAGGCAGCCATCTTTCTCCCCATTCTTCTACACCATTGTTGAGAACCATCAATTCTAAGCAAATCCCATTCTTTTTTTCCTCAACATAACCACTTTCCAAATCCTAATTTGTTTTATTGATTAATTACGTTGTGTTTACCTGAAACTGATCCATTTCCCAGAACCTATCAATAGACGGATGGTGTTTCTACCTACAGACATCTACTCTGCAACTACTTCATATGGATTTTCTCAAGACAATGATAAAAAACAAGTCTTTTCCTTCAAGACAAGGATAAAAATCCAAGTCTTTCCTTGCAAGTCCACTGATATGACAAGAAATGTCAGCCTGTGGATTTTCTCAAGTAAATGATCAAAATCAAGTCTTTCCTTCTAGACAAGGATCAAAATTAAGTCTTTCCTCTTTCCTTGCAAGTCCACCGACATGACAAGAAATGTCGAAGCCTGTGGAATAATATCGGGTTAGGCATCGATCCAATTCAATTTCCAAATACAAGAAAGAAAGGAGATTAGTATACTATACGAGGAGGACTAGTTGACTGTAGCAATCCAACGAAGACCGATGTGGAAATAGACTAGCAATCTTCTGTATTACTACCTAAGCAAGTTTTCGCCTAATTCTTTGTTCGATATTCCCATAAAAGGTGGACAATAATTATTTGTGTTTTATTAATTTTTAATAATTTATCAGTTAAGTTAAGTAAATTTAATCTGAATAAAAATAATAAAGTGATCCAATAAAAAATTTAGATTAATGGTCAAAATTTAATAAAAAAATAGATCTTAATTGACGTGGAGTAGAACCGTATTAAACTTGTGACTGAAAAATTCAATATGAAAACTATATATATATATATATGTTAAAGTCTCTTGCTGAATTAATTTGTAAACGTAAAATTATTCCAATCTATTCAGAATTTCACATATTCAGAATTTCATAATTTAAGAATATTATAGAAAGAATTATATCTCAATAAGTAAATTGTGTGAAGTTATTGGAGAATTGGCCGTCGTTTCGACTTTAGAAAGTTGTTAGATTGTCAAATATTTTTACATATTTTTATTTTTTTTCACGTCCGATCCGAAATACGTAAACTAAGACTTATATTACGTGTTACATTCTTCACACGTACAACACCACCACCTAGTATGAACCCGCGTGTAGAGTTCTTCACAAGTAATTTTATTATTTCAGTAAAGTCAAAGTAAATGATCGGTTAATTGATTCCTGTCGCCTTCACAACTTCATGCTCCTAGTGTATATACTTATTATATGATGATTAGCACCCGGAAGGAAGGTAGAATTCAAATTTTCTGTTCAATATTACTCTGTCTTATTCTATTTCATAAAATTTCAGTCATTTATTTTGTGAGACCTATGTGAAATTTATAATATACCCACATAAATAAATGGTTAAAATTTATTAGACACAATAAATCACAAAATATGTACACAAAAGACCTAGTCTCCGAAAATAGAATCTTTTACCAAGGGAATTAGACGTTCCATGAAAGGGACTCCTACCCATTTCTTTTTCCACTCACTGCTTTTCAAACTTTTAGACTGAAGCAATCTAAACGTTGACTTGAGGAATACTGTTTTTAAGTTGCAGCATGTGAAGTATTTTTTTCCTTTTAAAAAACTCAGATATCCACACTTTCCATTCCACCCAGCGAGGGAGACCATGAAAACCAAAAAAATGATGAAACCCATTTTAGTGTTGCCACTATTCATCTTCTTCACCACTTCCTTGTGCTGTCCTGATCATCACAAACAAGCCCTTCTTGGGTTCAAATCTTCCCTGATAAAAAGTATCAACTTTTCCTCAGATTATGACAACTTGAGCTTGAACTCATGGAATTCTAGCTCTGATTGTTGCCACTGGGAGAGTGTCATTTGCAGTTCTTCTGTTCAGTCAAAAAAGTCGAGATCAGTCATTGGTCTGCATCTTGGTTCTTTAGTTTCATCTCTAGAGCCTATAACAATTTCTTCCACCGTACTATTTCCACTTTTTTCTATTAGAAGCTTAATGGTGCTTGATTTATCCTTCAATAACATAGTAGGTGAAGTTCCGTCTGCCATGTTTACCAATCTGAGTAATTTGGTTCGCCTTGAAATGATGAACAATAATCTCACTGGCTCCATTCCTCGTCAGCTTTTTAGATCAAGGTATCTTCAGTACCTTGATATGAGCAACAATATGCTTCATGGTAGCCTGAGAAAGGAAGTAGGCTCTCTTTTAAACTTGAAGGCGCTGAAGTTGGACTTCAATTCTCTGTCAGGAACTATTCCTGAAGAGATTGGTAACCTCACAAGTTTGCAGAACTTGACTCTACGTGGCAATCATTTCTCTGGAACGATTCCATCTTCGGTTCTGAATATGAAAGATCTACAAGTTTTGGACTTGAGAGACAATTCTTTATCGGCGGAGATTCCTGCTGATATTGGCAACTTAACAAATTTGAGCACTTTAGCTTTGAGTAACAATCTGCTAACTGGCGGAATCACATCATCGCTGAAGAAGCTACAGAAATTGGAAACACTTCGCCTGGAAAACAATTTATTCAGTGGAGACATTCCAACCTGGTTGTTTGATATCGGAAGCCTGAAGGACCTGTTTCTTGGAGGTAACAACCTGACGTGGAATATTGAAGTGGAGCTAGTGCCCAGGTGTAACTTGTCTCAGTTATCTTTGAAAGCATGCAGTCTGACAGGAACAATCCCAGAATGGATTTCTACACAGACTGATCTTGATTTCTTGGACTTAAGTCAGAACATGTTGGAAGGACCATTTCCTCGATGGCTTGCAGAAATGGACTTAGGCAGCATAATTCTATCAGATAATAAGCTGTCAGGTTCACTTCCACATCGCCTCTTTGAATCTCTCAGTTTATCAATTTTCTCCTTATCAAGGAACAACTTCTCTGGACAACTGCCAGACAATATTGGAGATGCCAGTGAAATCATGATGCTTATGTTGGCTGACAACAACTTTTCAGGGCAGGTTCCTTCTTCTCTCAGAGAGATTTATCGCCTTATTTTGTTGGATCTGTCAGGAAACAGGTTTTCTGGGAAAGTTCCAGCTTTTAAACCTGATGCATTTCTAGCTTTCATTGATCTATCTTCCAATGAACTCACAGGAGAGGTTCCAGTGAGCTTTTCTGATGAAACCAAGATTCTTTCCTTGGGAAACAATAAGTTCTCTGGCAAGCTCCCAAAGAACCTTACGAACTTGGAGAAGCTTGAGCACCTTGATCTCCATGACAACAATATTACTGGTGAGATTCCAACATTTCTCTCCCAAATGTCCAATCTTCAAGTCCTGAATCTTCGCAACAATTCCTTGGAGGGTTCAATTGAATCGGTAGCCAACCTTTCTAGTCTCCGAATCCTTGACCTATCAGGCAACAATCTTAGAGGTCAAATCCCAGTTAAATTTGGCAATCTGGCTGGGATGATAAATACACCCAGATCCTTATCATCAACCTCAGATATCTTTACTTTCGACATAGAGTTCAACGATCTGATCGTTGTTTGGAAGAAGTCAAAACAAGGTCTTTCAGGCAGCAGTCGTCTTGACATCTACTCTTTGCTAGATTTATCAAGGAACCAGCTCTCAGGTCAAATACCAACATCATTAGGCCAATTAAAAAGTCTGAAGTTGCTGAATGTCTCATACAACCAACTCTCCGGTGGCATACCGACATCTTTTGGCGATTTAGAAAGTATTGAAAGCCTGGACTTGTCACACAATAGGCTGTCGGGCTCCATTCCTCAAACATTATCAAAATTGCAACAACTTTCAATCTTGGATGTGAGCAACAACAAACTGCATGGTCAGATTCCAGTAGGTGGCCAACTTGACACGATGAACGATCCGAGCTACTATGCCAACAATAGCGGACTCTGTGGCATGCAAATCCAAGTTTCATGTCCCATGGAGCCATCACCAGCTGCAAAGCCAACAGAACAAGAAGGAACATGGTTTTCATGGGAAGCTGCTGGTATTGGATATGCAGTTGGCTTAATTGCAACAACAATCCTTTGTTTAAGCTGGTCCACTCTATGCCTGCTCCCTCAAAGAACCCGCCGCCACCCTCAAAGGAGGCATAACATGAGGTCCAGACTCCAGAGACCAAGAGGACTTGCATGATAAATTGTGTTTTAAACAATAAAGAAAAGGCATCAACTTGTTCTACTCTGAAATGACAAATACATAAGTTATCATACTCCTGCCTGTTTTGTTCTATCTAGTGATAAATCATGACTAGAAGAGTGAATCAATGCATGCAATTATGTTCTTTTTAGTACCCTATGCTTTCTCCATCAAACTGGCTGAAATTTGCACAGGCAGCAAAATGTTTCGGTTTGGCTGTTAGATATTACAGATCTGTCTCGAAATCAATCGGACTTATAGCTTGTTCTTGCTTCATCTGTTGTATCTCCGACCAAAACTACCATCTCATCGCAGTTACAGCTCTCATTTTCAACTGCTTCTATACCAGTTTATTCTATTTTCTTGAGATTTCTGAATAAAGAGTCATACTATTCTTAGTTCTTTTAAATGAATGATTCTGCAACAAAAAGAAAACCAAACCAAATTGCATCTTGCTAATCAGCTATAAAGATCTGATTGCACCATTATGCAGTTTTAGTAACATATAGATCAGCTGTAGTTAAATCAAACTGAATGTGAAACAAAGGCCATGTTGGAATTGTGCCTAAAGTAAGACGGAAAAACTACATTTAGAGAGGAGTAAAAAGTAATAGTATTAGGTAAGCTTGCTTAACTTTTGACAGTATGAAGCATAACAAAAAGTTCAGTTCCGAGCGAACTTGTCCTACATCTTTATCAGTATTTAGTACATTGTTTCAGGAAAAGAAAAGATCGAAATTTTTACAACGATGCCCCAAGTTCTGCCACGATAAAGAATCATGATGTTGAAAGAACAAGAGTGGCAATATTGATTCCTGTTAACATTAGCATCAATCCTTCTCCAGTAAACAATAGTGTCAAGCAAACAGTAATATCAACTCTATAATGCTGTGAAAGAAGCAACTTGGCTATATCAGGATGTGAATTGGTATGATATTCATAACCATTTAAATGAAACAACCCTTTTATTTACATAGATTCCCCTGAATCAGGTTGAATTTTGACACAAGATGGTGAGACAACAGCTAAAACAGGAATCTGCGTATCACGAGTTCAATGCAGCTCGTCTGATGTCGTATAAGATTGGTAGAATGTGCCGAGATCAGACCATTTCATTTTCATCTCTCTTTGCTGGGAACATGCAGGATTTGTGGATGTCAAAGAATTATACAAGCACATCTTCTACTTCGCCGATCATCACCATCAAGATATTCTGATTCACTATAAGAGAGAGAAGGAAACAATAAGTTGGTAATTAAGAAACACATAAGCAGATTGCTGATACAAGAAATTTTTTCATTATTTGACTTGCCATCCAATACATGATATATTCCCTGGAGGAACAAACTGAAATCCAACAGATCACTTAACTCCATTGTTTTACAGAGATTTCATCCCTAAAAATAAGATTTTCATATCAAAGCAGACCAAGTCTATAATTCAGCAAAATTTTTGCTTACCAAGTTGGATATTCTGAAGCAAAAAGAGAACTTTTGGTTTCCATAACAACTGGAAGGAGGTAATCTAATCATTCACTGAACAACTGAGGCAAACATAGACAGGATATGCGACATTTACTTTGAAATAGGACTCCGCAGTTAGTACTGAGTTCTTATGGTTTAAACATCTAAAAATATAATGGTAGACATGAAAATATGCAGATAAAAACCAAAGAAATGAACTGTGGATCCAATTCAGAAATAAGAGAGAAAAATACACCGACCTGGGTTGAAATTCCCTGATCTCCACAAGTTCTTTCCCTAAGAAATCCTTCCATTGAACTCTCTTCTTCTCAGCTTTTTTGGAATCCAAGACTTGCTTTTTAAGACAACTTTTCAGTACATTTCTTGTCTTTTTCTTATTCTCATCTGCATCTAAAATTTCTTCCGTAGTGTCAGCTAATTCAACTGATGCATGATTGTTAGAGGTGACGTCAGGAACTGATACATCTGTGGTTGAAGGTGCAACCGTAGTGTCAGCTAATTCAACTGATGCGTGATTGTTAGAGGTGACATCGGGAACTGATACATCTGTGGTTGAAGGTGCAAGAGGAGTGTTTTCCAACTTTAACGGTCTTGATGTGTATATACCAGTTGAGGTTTTGCAGAAACAGATGAACAGAGGAAAGTGGATTTTGCAGAACAAAAGCCTCATGAAAGAAATTTTCTATTGTTTACAAACAAACTGTGATCTTTAATTATCCCATTTCATAACTCCGTTTCAGAAGCATGAAAATGGAGAGAAAACCCTCAAAATCAATGAATTTCTATATGTTGGCTTTTGAGCTTCAAGGAGTTGGAAATAAGAAGCAATCAAACTATTGGAAGTCCACCAAGTTAAACCCAGAAAGCAATATCTGAAGTTATTTGATGATGAACTGGTACGTATCCAGAGACATCCAGGAGCCTATTTCTCTATTGTCATCTACCAAGCAACGAGACTAAGGTAATACCTTCCTTCTAGACATGACAACCGTTGTTAATCAACCATGAATGGAGGAGCAAGCAATCAGAAAACGAATGGAAAGCTTTAAAGTTTTGTTTTTTTTTTTGAAAAATTAAAATGAATTAATCTTTAATATGACAAATTCAGAATCTCCAAAAATGGTTTCTTTTAGTTTTTCCTGTCCTGGATTATACGCAACATCCACGCACAACAAGTTTCTTGTGCTCAAATCAACTTGATGAATATACTAAACAGGCTGGCTTGAATCTTAAAAGACAAGCTCATATAAGATCTTTGCTCATTCTTTAATATGAATAAATCAAAACCTGGTCACGTTCAACTTCTCTTATTCCTTATATGACTTCATGGTTTTGAACTACCTCGTACGTGATTTTCCTGACGTTGCTTGTCTAGAATAATTTTCCAGCAAAGTTTGTCTCATCACATGTGTTTAGGATTTATTCTAATCATCTAGCATTAAGTAATCAAGGAATCTGAGAAAACTCAGATTCCTTCAAGCTCCTGTTGCTCATTCTTTCTTGAACAAGACACTTTCTCCAGCTAAACTTTCCAAAGTTGCCTTCAGAAATAGAGGTTGGTAAGTAGACAGAAGGAACCAGCAATGGCTTCCTAGTAACAGTTTGGTCAATCCACCTTAATTACCTTTCGGGTATGTTTGGATGTGGGTGGAGGGATGGAAGTAAATGGAATGAAATGACCCAAATGACTCAGGCCATTATTTGAGAGTCCATTTTGAAACAGGATGGAATGGTAATTAATGGCTTTGGAAGCCATCTTTTGCCATCCAAAATGCAATATTTTGTGACCTCTCAAATTGGGGGGTCAGGGATGGAATGGCATGGCTTGCCTTCCAAACCTCTCTTATTTTATTTAAACTTCCAAACAATGGTGTGGCTCATTTCATTTCATTCCATTCCACTCCATTCCATTCCGATCCATTAATTACCGTTCCATTTCATTCCATCCTAAACTCCCAAACATACCCTTAATGGCGTGAATTTTGCAGATGACATAAATAGTTTAGATTCTGTTCATATATGTATCAATGGGAAGTTTGACCATGCATGAAAAATTATAGGGTCTTTCTTTTGGGTAATGACAAGCTTAGAACTCATTAATTTCGATCAATCTTGGACTTTGAGATAGTAAAAGGCCTGGGCCTAGATTTTTTTAATGGAGTTTTAAATTTAGTTTGGGCCCAAATCTTTTTTTAAAATTCAAGTCAAACCTAAACCTAAATAAAAATTCAATTTTTTTACATATAAAATGATATTATTTTATGCTCGAGATAAAATAATATTATTTAGTGTATTAATAAATAGTTTTTAAATTTGTTAAATCTTGATTAGACTCAATTTTTTGGTCAAGTACTTCACGCTCGATCGAGTTCTAGGTCGAAAAAAATTTAGATCGAACTCAAACTATACAAAATCCAAGTCCAATTAAATTGTTTTCTTCTCTGCTTGAACCTAATACCCTTTTTAATACACCAAAAAACAATACTACTTGGTTTTAAACTTGAATAGAATTGGCAATGGACCAAATTGAATTGGACTACCACTAATCTAATTCGGCCTAACCCTTTTTAAGTGTGACATGAGTCCATTTTAAACTCGCTCAAACCAATCTCAAAATAAACTTATCTTATCAATTTGGTTCAATTTTTTTAGTTAAGAAATACGAACTTTCTCATACTTAAGTCTAATCAACTCGGACAAACCAAATTCGACCCTTTTAAACTTGAATCTAATCAACTCAAACGGACCAAATAAATTGAAAATATCAACCCTAAACATGAATTAGCATAAGGGTACCTTTCCTTTTCATTCTCTTTTTCCTCCACTAGCAAAAACACCACAAATTCTGCCACCAAGCCGAGATTCTAGCACATGAACATAAAACCAATGGCACATCCTACAATAGATGGCCAATCTTTGTCACCCACTAACTCTTTGAATATAATGGACACGTTAATTATTTAAAAAAAAAAAGATTTATCATCCTTTTCTATGGGAATATTCTTCCATTATATGTGTGTGTGTGTAGACTTTTAGCAAGCACAAAGCACCAATCACGCCACAAGACTCATGTTCTTATCCAAGCTTTGTTAACATTTTTTCTAAAAGGGACAGCTGTGGATGTAACACCAATTATGGAGTGGAAAAAGATGAGGGAAAGGTGCATGCCAGTAAGTGTAAGTCCTAGCCCACTTCTCTTTTTTTTTTCTCCCTATATTCCTTTTGACGTATAATTAGATTTGGCATTTTGCATTGGGTCGGGTTGAACTCAAGCCGAACGTAAAAATTTATATTTGGGTCAGAGCTTAGCCTAAAGTAGCTTGAGTCTAATTAAACTTGGGTATTTCTAAGTTTGATTAGGCTTAGGTAAATTCAATTTTTTTAATTTTTAAATTTTAAATACAATGTCATTTTACTCGAAATGAGTAATTTTAACTTAAAATTATTAATATCCAGGTCAGGTTAATCAATCTATTTGAGCCGGAAATTATGTTAGAAAGTACCTAACTTATTTCCAAAAGTTAGCTCAAGAGGGGGAGGATTGCACAATATTGTAAATTATTGAGTGCTCTTATAGTTGTCTGATGTGAAAATCCTGACACATCCCCCTCGGTCCAGAGTAAGACTGGACATCTGATGGACATATTAGACAAAGGGACATAACCCGGTACTGACCCAAACTATCGAGACAAACTGACTCTAATATCCTGTTAGAAAGTGCCTAATTCACCCCCAAAAGCTAGCTCAAGAAAGAGAGGGTTGCACACTATTATAAATTGTTGAATACTCTTATAGCTGTTCGATGTGTGAATCCTGACAAACTCACAACTCGACTCTGAATTGAATTGAGTTTGAACATTAAAAAACCCAACCAAGCTCACATTCTAATTATTTACATTTTCAATTTAAAATTTAAAAATGACATTATTTTTATTTAAAATTTGTGAACTTTGTCAGCCAACTAAGATCGAGTTTATGAACTTTATATTCGACTGCTGAATCGGACTCATACCAAAATATCATTCTATTTATAATCAATAATATTAATTTCAAGCGAACACGAATGATAATAAATTATGCTCAAATTTATTTTTCTCGTATTCGGGGTAAACAATTTCATTATGTTAAATATAATGACAAATAATATAAAAGAGCCTCTGTGATATAGTTAATTATTCATCTTAGCCCCTATGTTTTTAATTCGTTCACCTTAGCCCCTGTGTTTTGTAATCTCATTCAAGATGCCCATTTGAGTTTTTCCGGACAAAATTACCCTTGGATTCAA
>JANZLH020000360.1:113819-134507 GCA_026770325.2 Erythroxylum fimbriatum
ATATAGACCAACCTGAAGGGTTTCAGGATCAAGATGCAACTGACAAAGTTTGTAAGTTGACTAAATCAATATACGGTTCGAAACAACTTCCAGAAAATGGTACCTAAATTTTGATAAGGTTTTGACCTCATTCAAATTTGTGAAAAACAAAGTTGAAAGATGCTTATACTATAAGGTTAGGGGAGCAAAGTTATCTTTCTATTATTGTATGTGGATGATATCTTGCTCGTGTCAAATAATTTGACCATGTTGCATGAGGTAAAGCAAATTTTGGGGCCAAACACTTTGACACGAAGGATTTAGGTGAAACATCCTTTTCCCTTGGTTTGCTGATTCGCCGAAACATATCTTAACACTCATTGAGCCTCTCACAAAAAACATACATTGAGCGAGTGCTACAAAGGTTTAATATTGCTGACTGTAAACCTGTTGTAGAACATATCTCTCATGGTGAGAGATTACCTTTGGCATAATGTCCAAAAAATAAAGTTAAGAGAGAGGTCATGAGGAATGTCCCGTACTCTAGTCCAATTGGTAGCCTTATGTATACCCAAGTATGCATTAGACCCGACATTGCATTTGTTGTCAGACTACTAGGTCGATATTTGGCTAACCCAGGTATGAACCATTGGAATGTAGTTAAGCGAGTGTTGAGATACTAAAGGGTACCAAGGATTATACGTTGACATACAGGAAAGTTAACGATTTAAACCTTAAAGGATGTACATACTCCGATTTTGCTATGTGTCCAAATGATCGCAAATCCATTTCGAGTTACATTTTTATGTTGGCAGATGGTGTAGTATCATGGAAGAGTGTCAAGCAGATACCAGTAACTTCCTCAACCATGCATGCAAAGTTTGTTACATGTTTATGGAGCTGTTGAGTTGTGTGTGGTAAATTTGATAGTTATACCCATTCGGTATATTGTGATAATCTTGCTGCAGTGTTGTTCAGTAACAACAACAATAATATTATAGGGTCTAAGCATTTGGAGGTCAAGTACTTGACCATAAAGGAGTTGATTCAGAAGGGTGACGCTAAAGTGAAGCACATCAGAATTGAGGAGATGTTAGCTGATCCATTGACTAAAGCACTTCGCCCACTAGTATTTGTTAAACATGTATCCAGTATGGGCATGTTAAAGTCCTTAGACAGTAGTAGTTAGGGATTATTGTATTTGCTCCTTAAAAGTTTGTATATTTTGATGTATTATGACATTATGATTATTTATTAATATAGATGATCATTCTTTTATCCTCAGTAATAATTGTTCTTGTGTATAGTCATAATACATATGAAAGCCCTAAGTTTTGTGTTGATTTTAAGCATTTTAAAGGTCACTGGGCATATATAAAGATTGACCTTAAACCTATGTCATTTTTACACATACACATAGTTTCGTAAGGATATCCGTAAATTTAACATGACATAGGGGGATATAAGTTTTCAATCCCATAAAGGTTCTCTAATGCAATTTAGCATTCAATTGGAGAACATAAAAGTTTTCTCTAATATTGTTTAGCATCCGGTGAGAGAAGACATGTTTTCTTTAATGCTGTTTAGCATTCGATAAGAGAAGACAAGATTTCCCCGCTGCAGTTTAGCATAAAGTTGGAGAAATCGAGACCTACAAGCAAATATGATACGTTTTAGATCATACATGTGTCATCTTAGTTTGCCACACTCTATTTTCCCATTTATATTAGTAAGATATTAGATATTCGTGATTATATTGAACCTGTGTCGCAAATGACACATGTGTTTGATATTTTTCGGTATTGAAAGCCTTACAGGACAGAATATCGGACTTTTATTACCTTTGGATCAAATGTTTTTAATTTTTAAAATTTGGTACCAATACAGTAGTGCGACTTAACCGATTTTTAAACTATTTTTAAACTTGAGCCACAACTGCAATTAATGCTTGTTCAAGGAGGAGAAGATCATTTATTGGGCCACTTTATTACCTTTGTCTGGATCAAATTACGTAACTTAACCGATAAGTTATTGAAAAACCAAAAAATACAATTAATAGTTGTCCAATATTATGGAGAAGTTCAAAATTGTCCAACATTCTCCCCCTTAAACAAACATTAATTGCAGTTATGATTTAAGTTTAAAAATAGTTTAAAAATCAGTTAAATCACGCTACTTAATTGGTTCCAAATTTACCAACCAAAATTGTCTCAATAAGTTATATTTCATTCTCAAAAGATATTGATTATGAACTTTTTGTAATGACACGTAAAAAGGGTCATCATAAGCAGGCTTGTTAATCATGTTTACATGTTTACTTAAAATAAAAATATACCAATTATTGACTTATTTGGTACAAGCAAAAGTCATATTCTATCTAAAATAGTCATCTCACAAGCTCTTTACCTAACAAAAAATAAACTGAGGTTTGAAGGAAGACACCCAAATTCTTCACCTAATAAATCAAAACTTGACCCATGGAAGAAGAAATTTCATGTCACATTCAAGGTTTAGATCAAAGATTGACTAAAGTTCAAATCTTTCATAGCAGAGGACAGGTTAATGTGTTCTGTTTTCATCTTTTTCTTGAGAAATCATCATCTCAATACTAATCTCCAGAAGCATAGCAAGTGGGCTTCACCTAATCCTGCCAGCAAACTCTGATTGGAGGATTGGTACCACGCGCCACTGTTGGGGTGGGGATTCTTCTTCATTCAGACACAAGTGAGTATAGCTGTTTCATATTATTACCTCTCAACTCACTCTCACCCAGTTACTCCTCCTCCTATCTTGTCTCTCTGTCTCTGTCTCTTTCTCCCTCATCTCCTCCTTTCTTCTAAAGTCTTTATCTTTCTGTCTCTTTCTCCAGAAATTAGAGAAAGGGAAAAGGGTACCCTTTTGATTTTTTCTTTTTCTTTTTTAACTTCTCACGCCGTTCACACCTAAGAGTAGGGTTTTTAACTTTACTCTCTCAGAAGACTGTGGGAGCTCAGAATTTCTCATAGAAGATAAAACCCAATCAATCAAAACACCAAACCAGACAAGACAAACCCTAAAAGTAGCTAACTTTTTTCTGTTTTACTTCTTCATATTCTCCCTTAGCTCCATTCACCACAAAAAACCCTAGCTCCTTCTATGTGGACTGAAGCTCAAATGTAAAGTTCACGTCTTTGACCCCATTTGCTCAGCGGTGAAACTGTATGCACTAGAAACATAATCAAGATGACTTCTTTCTGCTAAATTCGGACCATTATGATAGTGCCCGTCGACCTCACTTCAGTTTAGTAGGTAAAATCCCGTTTCTTTGCCCTTGCATTGCTCTTTCTGAATCTGGGTTTTTTATTCTTCTCGTTGAAGAGGGATTTTTTTTGTTGATTTTGAAATTTCAACCTTTGAGATTAAATTGGCTGGCTTTCTGTGCGTTTATACGTGCTGTGAGATTGATGCTGATTCTGATTGCATGTGGTTGTGTAGCAGGTCAGAGAGGGGCACCATGGAAGGGGATGGGCGTGGGGTTGTATTGGCCTGTGCAATTTCAGGCACACTTTTCACAGTGTTAGGTTTGGCATCATTTTGGATTCTCTGGGCAGTGAATTGGAGACCTTGGCGGATTTACAGGTACTTTTGCTAACAAAGCTTTATATACGATTCTACTAAATTTGTTGTCATACTTGCAAGATTGGTCTAATCACAGACTTTTTGTTCAGATTTAGTTATGGACCCTGATGCACAATGTCGTTGCTAGTGTTTAACATTGAATTGGTAACCTTTGGAACAATTTGGGTCAACTTTAATGTGGCTTAAAATGCCATGTGCTAGGTTTCCTTTGTGTCAACACGTACTTGATCTTTCTGTAAGGCTTTTTATTACAAGTGTGATCTGCTGCTCATTGAAATAGGCAAAACAGGTCATGTCATTGAGAACAGACTGCAGAATTATTTTTTCCTCCAATTCTGCCTCTAAAGGGATCACCTTTGTATAATTTAAACTAGAGAAAATGATGTTTCATGAAAAAATATTTTCAGATCCCCATTTTCTTTTCTAGGAATGGAATGCTTCTGCTACTTCTTTTTCTAAACATAGTATACGGCTGTTTTTCTTAGTTTCCTGCTTGTGACTCATTTGGAGTCAGCAGCAAACTGAAATGATAATGGTGGAAGAATTGTCAATGGGTATAGCTTCTTCAGTTATGAAGTTAAAGTTAATGTAAATGCAGTTATGGGGATTCATCTTAGCTCCTGTGATTAAGTGCCTGTATTCTAACTACTATGTTCTAATTTATTAAACTAAATCAAAACAAATAAGAAAAGTCTAGGAGGCCTTTGCTTTTTCAAAGGCCTGGGTAAAGCAAAAGTTTAAACGGAAGCATCTTGATAACTCATAATTAATAGAGTTAACACAATTTTTTATTGGAATTTATGTAGTAGTTGAGGATAAATATACAAGTAAGCAGTCCAAATTATTTAAGGTAACATCATGTTAGAAGTTGGAGTAGTTATACAGTTGCAGTAGATTCATGCTATCTTTACTTGGAGGCATACCCTAGTCTAGAATACCTCGTACATTTCATATTTAATTTTCCCAAATTGATACTTCTTTCAACTTGGTGTTGATACAGTATGCTGTATTTTATTATTTATGATATGAGATTTAAATAGCGAAGTCTATTTGATAGTACATTTTCTGTGAGGACATAACAGTGAAAGACAAGGAGTTGTTGAGATGCTGTACCAGTTTGAGCCTGCAATTTATATTGAAAAGTAACGTCCTTATTCTAATTCTTATATTTGATTGGAATTTCTGTCATCAGCTGGATCTATGCCAGAAAATGGCCATATATCTTGCAAGGGCCTCAGCTGCATATACTATGTCGCTTTCTCTCACTTTCGGCCTGGGTGGTGGTTGTTTCTCCGGTTCTGGTGCTTATCATGTGGGGATGCTGGCTGATTGTCGTGCTGGGCCGTGACATAATCGGTCTGGCAGTAATAATGGCTGGCACTGCTCTTCTATTGGCATTCTATTCAATCATGCTTTGGTGGAGAACACAATGGCAAAGTTCAAGTACGCATTTGGGTGTTCCTTTCTTATTTAACAAGTTTTTGTTCTATTAACGTCTGTTCCATACCCTATGTTCTTGTGGAAAGTTTTAGTTTAATTTGGAAAACAATTCTTGTTATTGCTCAACTTAATTCTTTGGTTTTTATGGAGTTGTGTTGAATGATTGGGTTTTAACCTCATACATAGATATGCTTTTATTTGGAGTTTCTTTGAGATGGACTCAAGTATTGGGAGGATGCTAGTAACTACGACATTTAGAAACCTATAGAGACAATTTGTTGGGATTTCACATTTCTAGCTCTGTGAATTTCATTTGAAATGAAACTCCTGAGATACAATGTTTTATGTTATTGGATACATTTATGGCTGGGAAATTGAAAATATCAAATTGACACACTCTTAGGTGTAGTGCCGTTTAGGTAGGATTAGTTGATTAATGACGGTATATCTATGCTGGAAATTGGGTTCAAATGATTTGGAGCTATGAGGAAAAGCCATTATTTACTTGAGAAGTTTGGAACCATGGATGAAATGTTCCCCGTGCCCTTACTAGCTCTTTCTGAATACTGAAAGGAAAAATCCATGTTACTTCAACATTTGGCAGTAGCAGTATGATAGCTTTGCATGCTAACATTTTAAGTATTGTGAGAGAATCCTATCCTGAACCTTGATAAAATTCACGTTAGATAAAGCTGTGCTTGTGGGTGAATAATGAAAGAAGCACAGTAACACCTGCAGAGGGAGATCTAAATTTACTGGCAACTTTTACGTGCTCTTTGTTTAAATTGCTGCATGGTATAAAGAAAATGTAACCTGCACATTCACTTTATTCTCTTTTGCTTCCATACTCGAACCTAATTTCTTTTTCCCACCCCCCTTCTTACAGGAGCAGTTGCTGTTCTTCTTCTTACGGCTGTTGCTCTACTATGTGCATATGAATTATGTGCTGTATATGTTACAGCTGGTAAAAGTGCGTCCAAGCGATATTCACCCTCTGGATTCTTTTTTGGTGTTTCAGCAATTTCCTTGGCAATTAACATGCTCTTTATTTGCCGAATGGTCTTTAATGGTGAGTTTCTTTTTCATATTTTTTTGATGGTAATTTTCCCATTCATATCCAATAGAGGTTTATTGTACAGATATAGCTACACTATGATGACAGTTTTTCTTGATTCCCAGAGGATTAGTCTCAATTATGTGATAAATTGTAGTTATTTTTATCTGGCTTCCTCTAATAACTTATTCTACTTTTGTTTCCCTTCTTCTTTATCTCGCTGCCTCTTTTTTCCTTTTCATAAATACTTGCAGGAAATGGCTTAGATGTCGATGAATATGTTCGGAAAGCATACAAATTTGCCTATAGCGATTGTATAGAATTGGGCCCCATAGCTTGTTTACCTGAACCACCTGATCATAATGAATTATATCCTCGGCAATCTAATCGGTGAGCCCCTGTGTTTCCTGTTTACTTGTCAGAGATCATATCTCTGTGTGGTGCATTTGTATTGTGTGGGCATGACTTTACACTCGATTAAGTTGGTTAATTTTGAAATTTGGATCTTGTTTTGTGGCTACTCCTATTTGAATGGTGAATATATTCACTCCATGGAAATTTTAACTAACATAAGTGGCTCAACTCTCTTTTTAGTGGTAATTTATGAAACTTTATATTTGTGCTTTATTATGCCTAGACATTCTACCTAGAGAATAATTTCCATTCTTGCCTTTCTTCTTCTATATTTTCGTTCATTCTTTTGTTATGGTTTTTCCACAGGGCTACCCATCTTGGACTTCTCTACCTTGGCTCGCTTGTTGTTCTTCTTGTCTATTCAATCTTGTATGGTCTGACAGCTAATGAAGCACGGTGGCTCGGAGCCATTACATCAGCTGCTGTTGTTATTCTTGGTATCTTGCCCAATAATCTCATATTTGCACTATGGTCATACAAACTTTATACTTAGACCTCTCTAGCTAACTTCTGGGGTTAATTTCTGATACAGATTGGAACATGGGGGCATGCTTGTATGGATTTCAGCTTCTTCAGAATCGTGTTGTAGCACTTTTTGTTGCAGGCACATCACGAGTTTTTCTCATTTGCTTTGGAGTGCATTACTGGTATGTTCTGGACCTTATTTGCAATTATGACAACATATGGTGACCCTGATTTCCGTTAATAATACGTGTCATATTTGCTTCATGTTTTGTATTCTTTAGGTACTTGGGCCATTGCATCAGTTATGCAGTTGTAGCATCTGTATTGTTGGGGGCTGTTGTTTCTCGCCATTTGTCAGTAACAAACCCATTAGCTGCTAGGAGAGATGCCTTACAGAGCACAGTGATTCGTTTAAGAGAGGGTTTTCGGAGAAAAGAACAGAACACTTCATCTAGCTCTTCAGAAGGTTGTGGCTCAAGCGTAAAACGAAGTAGTAGTGTTGAAGCGTGTCCTCTTAGTAATGTTATGGAATCTGGTGGCCAGTGTGGAGCACAATGCACAGTTGATGCTAATAACTGGAACAATGTGCTTTGTCGGACAACCAGTTCTCAAGAGGGAATAAATAGTGATAAAAGCATAGATAGTGGGAGGCCGAGTATATTATTGCATAGCAGCTCGTGTCGTTCAGTGGTCCAGGAACCTGAAGCTGGGACATCTGGTGATAAAAATTTTGATCACAATAACTCTTTGGTCGTCTGCAGAAGCAGTGGCCTAGACAGTCAAGGCTGTGAGTCTAGCACTTCAACCTCTGCAAATCAACAACTTTTAGGCTTGAATATATCTCTTGCCATCCAGGAAAGGTTGAACGATCCTAGAATTACATCGATGCTGAAAAAGAGAGCTAGGCAAGGTGATAGGGAGCTGATTAGCTTACTGCAGGATAAAGGCTTGGATCCTAATTTTGCTGTGATGTTGAAGGAGAAAAACTTAGACCCCACAATCCTGGCATTACTTCAGAGAAGTAGTTTGGATGCAGACAGAGATCACCGTGACAATACTGATATCACAATTGTTGAATCAAACACTGTTGACAATGTGATGCCCAATCAAATTTCTTTGTCTGAAGAACTAAGGCTTCATGGATTTGAGAAATGGCTTCAGTTGTCTAGATTCATTCTGCATAATGTAGTGGGTACTCCGGAGCGAGCATGGGTTCTCTTTAGTTTCGTCTTCATTCTTGAAACTATCATCGTGGCAATCTTTCGTCCCAAGATGATTAAAATAATCAATGCTAGACACCAGCAGGTCAGTTGGAACTTCCTTTTCTCATGCTCGATTTGTAAGTTTGTAGCTGTTGAATGTGGTAAAAGAAACCCAAGAATAAATTTGTAATAGTTAAATGTTATATTGCAGTTTGAATTTGGGTTTGCTGTGCTATTGTTATCCCCAGTTGTATGCTCAATTATGGCTTTTCTTCGATCACTTCAAGCAGAAGACATGGCTATGACATCCAAACCTTGCAAGGTAAATCATTAAGTTCATAATATTATCACTTTGTATTGCTTGTTTGCGATTATTTGTCTTGAGTGTTTGGCCTTAGTATCTAATAAGAGGCACCAAGAGGTTGAGCCTCGGAGCAACTGGTAAAGTTGCTCCTTTGTGACCATAAGGTCACAGGTTCAAGTCACGGAAACAGCCTTTTTGTAAAAATACAAAGGGAAGGTTGCGTACATTATGACCCTCCTCAGATCTTTGCAAAGCGGAGAGCCTTGAGCACTGATTATGTTGACTTGACCTAATAAGAGGCACCGTGTTTTGGTTTGTAGATTTCTTATTTTGAAGATTCTAATTTTAGCGTAATTACTTCTGCCAAGACTTTAGTGACTTTTGTATTTTTTGGATATCATATTACTTTTGCTTCCTACTTTTGGACCGCATTAAGGAAAAGTTATCTCAGATTATGCATATAAGCAGTAAAAGTTATCTCAGATTATGCACATAAGCATCTACCGTGTTATGGACTCCACAGTTCAATATATTGCAATACAACCTAGTATATGCAGCTGCATTTGTGAGTTGGCATGGATAAGGTCCCATGGTGGACTTTTAAGTCCAGATCCCCAAGCTGGATTATTTCTTTTCTGTTGACCTCGTTTGTCCTTTTCTTTTATCAATCAATGATGTATAAGTATTGAACCTTTGTGAAATAATAGTGCAGACTTCTGTCTTCCATTGTCAATCACCTTCATGCCGTAAGGCTGCAGCAAGATGAGGTTTTTAATCCTTGCTTGGGTTAGGTGGTTCATTAATCCCTTACTACATGTTCTGTGTGCCCATCTCCACTATTGGCTATGTGCCTCTAGATGTACAAGCATCAACATATTTAGAAATCTTAATCCCAGTACTTCTGCATGGTTTATGACTTGTATATCCTTCCCTGCACATTTTCCTGTTATAGATATGATTAAACTAATGTACGTTGGAAAAGTGTGCATGTATAGTGTTGGAACACTTTGCCATGTATTTTTCTTCACTTATATATCTATGGAATTATTAGTTATGTTACCTTACCTAGTTCTTGAATTGTTTTCATTTCAGTATGGTTTCATTGCCTGGTTGCTTAGCACTTCTGTTGGACTACTGCTTTCCTTCTTGAGGTATGGCTTATTGCATATATTAGTCAATCACTAGAACAATGTTAAGCTTTTTATTAAGAGGATATTGTTTTAAATATTGAAAGTGCATAGGTATAAGAAGAGATAATAGAGATTACTTTGCTGCATGAATGATGCTAAACAACACAATTTGAGATGCCAGTCAAGTAAAGAATCTGGTTTAACATTTATGACACTAGAAAGGTGTCTTAATTATGGACTGTACTGTATAAATAATCTGTATGATTGTTTTCATGTTCGAACAATATGTCCCTTGTTTTTCTTATTGTTTATTGCATTGTTATCTTTGCATATTCGACAGCAAATCGTCGGTGCTTCTAGGATTGTCCTTGACCTTTCCACTCATGATTGCATGCCTTTCTGTTGCAATACCCTTCTGGATTCGTAATGGGTATCAATTTTGGGTTACCCAAGGGCAGTGTGAGGGTCCTGATGGAAACATTCGCTCTCAGGGCAGAAAGGAGGTTTATTCTCTTCCTTGCCTTCTTCAGGAACCTTTTACCTATTCTATTCTTATTTTATTTGTTAGATTAGTCTTTCAAGAGCTTGTTAGAACTTTAAATAATGTGTCTGGTTATGAAGCACTTCTTAACTCTTAACGTTTCAGCTCCTATTCAGGAACCTTTCACCTATTCTATTCTTATTTTATTTGTTAGATTAGCCTTGCAAGGGCTTGTTAGAACTTTAAATAATGAGTCTATGGTTATGAAACACTTCTTAACTATTAACGTTTCGGCTCCTATTCAAAGTCAGGTTTGCTGCATCAGCTTTTCTGGTTGATTCTACTCACATTATCTTCTGTCTGCCAGGGTTTTGTGCTTGTAATTTGCATTCTAGTATTTGCGGGATCTGTATTAGCTCTGGGTGCCATAGTGTCTGTAAAGCCTCTGGACGATTTATCATACAAAGGATGGACTAGTGACCAGAAATCCTTCACTTCTCCTTATGCATCATCAGTTTACCTGGGTTGGGCAATGGCATCTGCTATTGCATTAGTGGTTACTGGTGTGCTGCCAATTGTTTCATGGTTTGCAACTTATCGATTTTCCCTCTCTTCGGCTGTTTGTGTTGGGATATTTGCAGGTGAGTTATTTTGCTTGCTTTATCTTGAATTTGTCTGCCGATGGACCTGCTTGCAGCTTTTTTAATGTAGTTGTCCAGATCAAGAAGTTAATATATTATTTTCACTTTTTCTGTTTTGATAGTTGTTCTGGTAGCATTTTGTGGTGCATCATATATGGAGGTAGTCAAATCAAGGGATGACCAGGTTCCAACAAAGGGTGATTTTCTTGGTGCACTACTTCCTCTTGTTTGCATTCCAGCATTGTTGTCATTGTGCTCTGGATTGCTTAAATGGTGAGTTTATTGTGAAAATTAATTCCTTTGCCGAAGACCACCACTCCACCTTATATTCCTTCCTTGACAGACGTAATTTGCTGTGAATGTCTTATGCAGGAAAGATGATGGTTGGAAGCTTTCTCGAGGTGTATATGTGTTTGTTAGCATTGGTTTACTTCTTTTACTTGGTGCCATATCTGCTGTTATATTTGTGGTTCATCCATGGACGGTACGTAGTTTTTATTTTTGTTGTGTTGAATTATTTAGCCCTTTCCCTGTATTGAACATTCTGTACTTGGTCTTTCTCGTTTCAACAGATAGGGGTGGCATTTCTTTTACTTCTTCTTCTGATGGTACTTGCTATTGGTGTTATTCAACATTGGGCATCGAACAATTTCTATTTGACTAGGACGCAAATGATCTTTGTCTGCTTTCTTGCTTTTCTCCTGGCCTTGGCAGCATTTCTTGTTGGATTGTTTGAAGGTATTGACAAATGTTGTTTTCTAACCTGTATCTTTCGTGTCCATTGATGTTACACATATCCTTCAATCATTCTGGTGCTCAATCAACTTTATCTCTTGCTGCCAATATTTTCAGGAAAACCATTTGTTGGGGCATCTGTAGGTTATTTCTCGTTTCTATTCCTTCTGGCTGGACGAGCATTGACTGTAAGCATGTTGCTTTTTCTTTATTCAAGTTTTTGCCTTGATTGTATCTATCTAAATTTACTGAACCTTTTCATGTGTGTTTTGTGTCTCTTATTATAGGTCCTTCTTTCACCTCCTATTGTAGTTTATTCACCCAGAGTGCTTCCTGTTTATGTTTATGATGCTCATGCAGACTGTGGAAAGAATGTCAGGTTTGTACCTGTGCCTCTTTATACTTGAACCTGATAATTCACAAATTTCTATTTCTTTTTGCTTTTAGTTTCATTATCCAACTGTATGAAACACATATATGAATGATATGTTCTGAACCTGACGACAACTACATTATGTCCAAATAGTGCTGCATTTCTCATGCTTTATGGGATTGCTTTAGCAATTGAAGGCTGGGGTGTACTCGCCAGTTTGAAAATTTATCCACCATTTGCTGGCGCGGCTGTATCTGCAGTTACTCTTGTTGTAGCATTTGGATTCGCTGTTTCTCGTCCATGTCTGACTCTCAAGGTTTGTACTTTGTTCTGTCTGATTTGAATTTTTTATAAGCTTCAGAATGATCCCATTCCAAGGTATTATCATTCCTCTGGATCTTAATGTGGTTTGTATAAAGTGCCTTGAGTTATATTTTGCACTTTACCAATGTGAATCTGGTGATCTTGATTGTACTTTCTCCTACATTTCCAGATGATGGAAGATGCTGTACATTTCCTCAGTAAGGACACTGTTGTTGAAGCAATCACACGATCTGCGACTAAGGTCTGTTTTGGATTTGTTGAATCAGAATTGTGCATTGTTTCCATGTTTATGTGATACTTCTGAATTGGTAAGATGTTGACGTTATTGCAATAATAGTGAGAGGGAGACCTGCTGTATGACATGCTTCCCAACCCTTTTAATACATTGCGTTCGGGATGCTGGTGCTTAATTCTTACTGCATGTTATGCAAACAAGGAACTTTCATACATTGAATTTTTCTTATGGAGAAGAAGATATAGATTAAACATTTGTTTGGTGTATTTCCTTTCTTTTGTTGCATTTGATCTTTTTTGTATTGTTGATAGATGAGAACTTCTAGACTACATTATTCTTCCTATGAAGGCGACGACAGTTACCATTTTGTACCAAATACAAAGTTACCGTTCTATTCCATTTTAACTGAGGATGAGTTACTATGTCATGCAGACAAGAAATGCTTTATCTGGCACGTATTCAGCTCCACAAAGGTCTGCAAGTTCAACAGCTCTTTTGATTGGTGACCCTACTGCCACTCGTGATAAGGCTGGCAATCTTGTTCTTCCTAGAGATGATGTTATGAAATTGAGAGATCGTCTAAGAAATGAAGAATTAATTGTAGGGTCATTCTTTAGCAGAATGAGATACAGGAAATTTCGCCTTGAATCAGCCAATGATGTTGATCACAGAAGAGAAATGTGTGCTCATGCACGAATTTTGGCTTTGGAAGAGGCAATAGATACAGAATGGGTATATATGTGGGATAGATTTGGTGGGTATTTGCTTCTCCTACTTGGCTTGATTGCTAAAGCGGAAAGAGTACAGGTAAATAATGTTCTTGTGCACTTGGGCATACATATACATATGTTACTTCATGTAATTGTAATGTGAATTTCTACTTTGGCAGGATGAAGTACGCTTGAGGCTTTTTCTTGATAGCATAGGTTTTTCTGACTTAAGTGCCAAGAAAATAAAAAGATGGATGCCGGAGGACCGTAGACAATTTGAAATTATACAAGAAAGGTGGTTACTTTGTTCCACGGTTGTTATTATAGACTGTAAATAATGAATAAAAAATATAAAATGCAGAATCTTTTTCTTTGCTTGTCTTAATTTCCTGAAAATTTTTGTAGTTATCTGAGAGAGAAGGAAATGGAAGAAGAGATTTTAATGCAGAGACGTGAGGAGGAGGGGAGAGGTAAAGAAAGAAGGAAGGCTCTTTTGGAGAAGGAAGAACGCAAGTGGAAGGAAATCGAAGCTTCTCTTATTTCCTCTATTCCTAATGCTGGTGGCAGGGAGGCAGCAGCCATGGCAGCTGCTGTGCGAGCAGTAGGAGGTGATTCTGTCTTGAGTGATTCTTTTGCACGGGAGAGGGTTTCTAACATTGCCCGTAGGATACGCTCAGTTCAATTAGCTCGTCGAGCACATCAGGTTGGTTTGCATATAAGTAGGCTTATTGTATCTGGTTACTTGTTTGAAAGATAATATGGGTGTTGGTGATATAAGTTTCTAGATTGATTCTTAAATTTTTCTTTTTGTGTCATGATGGCAATGTAGCATCTGATTAACTGATAGGTGACATAGTGAAGGTAAATAGTAGAAGTTATAATCAGCTTTATGAAGTATTAGGATCTTCAAGTGTGATTTGAATAGTTTGACTTTTTTTTAACATGCTCAGAGTGGCCTTGCTAGTTCCTCGGTCACAAATTGATATTGGTGGAGCTGCAGATTGAATTTCATTATAAGCCTTCTGATCTTAATATCAATGCAGACAGGAGTTGCAGGTGCTATATGTATCCTTGATGATGAACCAACAACTACTGGCAGACTTTTTGGTGAGATTGACGCCAGTGCATGTCAAAGTAGAAAGGTCAGCTTTTCCATTGCAGTGATGATCCAGCCTGAGTCTGGTCCAGTTTGCCTCTTAGGCACTGAATATCAGAAGAAAGAGTGCTGGGAGATTCTGGTAGCTGGGGCTGAGCAAGGTATTGAGGCAGGACAAGTTGGACTAAGATTGATTACTAAAGGTGATAGGCAGACTACTGTTGCAAAGGAGTGGAGTATCAGTGCGACCAGTATTGCAGATGGAAGGTGTGAAAATCTAAATGTGGCAACTGTCTTAGATCAAGACACTTGTTTAGTGCTGTCTTTCCCTTATTTTGTGTTCCTTGTTGCTGTAGTTTTTTCATCAGTGCAGGAAGGCTTGTGTGTGTTATTATTTATCCTTTGATATGCAGCCATCTTATTGTATCTGACTCGAGATTTTGCAAAAATTTTACAGGTGGCATATGGTGACAATGACAATTGATGCTGATTTGGGTGAGGCTTCTTGCTACTTGGATGGTGGCTTTGATGGCTACCAAACTGGGTTGCCTTTGTCTGTGGGCAATAGCATTTGGGAACAAGGGACAGAAATTTGGATTGGTGTTCGACCGCCAATAGACATGGATGCATTTGGGAGGTCAGACAGTGAGGGGGCTGAGTCCAAGATGCATATGATGGATGTTTTCCTATGGGGAAGGTGCTTAACCGAAGATGAAGTTGCTTCTCTTCACACTGCCGTAGGCTCAACTGATCTTGGTATGGTCGACCTACCTGAAGATAATTGGCAGTGGGCAGATTCACCACCCAGAGTATGTGCCTTCAAAAGATATATTACTTCTCAGCAGTGATTTAACTTAAGCTGAAGCAGTATTCTAATTTATTATGCGTTTGAAGCCCTTTTACTGATACCTTTTATGTGCTTTGCTCAGGTTGATGAATGGGACAGTGATCCGGCAGATGTGGATCTATATGATAGAGATGACGTGGATTGGGATGGCCAATATTCAAGTGGGAGGAAAAGGAGGTCATATCGTGAAGGAGTAGTGATTGATGTAGATTCATTTGCCAGGAGGTTCAGGAAGCCCAGGATTGAAACACGAGAAGAAATCAACCAACGAATGCTTTCAGTTGAAGTTGCTGTCAAAGAGGCCTTAACTGCTAGAGGGGAAACACATTTCACTGATCAGGAGTTCCCTCCTGATGACCAATCATTATTTATAGATCCAGAAAATCCCCCATCAAAGTTGCAGGTATATCATCCCAGCTATATAAAGTTGCTTAGTATATCCTATTGATATTCGATACCTTATCTTGGGTTTCCATCTTAGGTTGTCTCTGACTGGATGAGACCTGCTGATATAGCTAAGGAAAGCTGTCTAGATTCCCACCCATGTTTGTTCTCTGGGACTGCAAACCCTTCTGATGTTTGTCAGGTACTTTCATATTCGTGAGTATAGCGTAGAAAGTCTTCATAGTTCGTTTGCCTGGTTCTGATCTATTTAAAATCTTTTTTAAACTTAACAGTTGACTCAAATTTCTAACTAGTTTCATAACGATCCATGTAATAGGGTCGTTTAGGTGATTGTTGGTTTTTAAGTGCCGTTGCTGTTTTAGCGGAGGTATCATCCATATCAGAGGTTATTATCTCTCCAGAATATAATGAGGAAGGAATCTACACTGTTCGATTCTGTATTCAGGTAATTACCTCAGCATTTCCTCTAGTGTATTCTGATATTTGACTCCTCAAATTATCCAACTGTATGACAACCAACTCAAAAGCAGTATTTCATGGCATGGCAGATGGAAAAATTGGATCTCTTGTACTGAAAAGAATCTAATGTGTATTTTGGTGTAAAAGTTTCGTGTTACTTGTAAAGGAAGATATCAAGCATCTCCTGCTAGGATAATTGGACAATGCCTCTAGAACTTTGATGCAAGAGCTTGCTTGATCTGAGATATCATGGGGGTACAAATTATTCCTCTAGGGCAATTTAATGTGCTTCACTTTGAGACCGAGTTGCTAATTATTTTCTTTTTGCCATTTTTTTCTCTCAAGTTCCTACAGAACTGAGTTTCTGGAGGGAATTAACCATTTCTTATCTCTTCCTCCAAGGAAAAATCTCATGCATATAATTTGGATTGGTCAGAATTTGCACTAAATATCTTTTGGATTTCTTCTTTAGAAAGCTAGTTGACATTCACAGTTAATCTGAATCTACTAATAAATGTACTCTCTGATCTATCCTTGTTCATAGGGTGAATGGGTCCCAGTTGTTGTTGACGATTGGATTCCATGTGAATCGCCTGGTAGACCTGCATTTGCTACGAGTAGGAAGGCTAATGAACTGTGGGTTTCGATATTGGAGAAAGCATATGCAAAGTTGCATGGATCTTACGAGGCATTGGAAGGCGGGCTTGTTCAGGATGCTCTTGTGGACCTAACTGGAGGTGCTGGAGAGGAGATTGACATGAGAAGTTCCCAGGCTCAGATTGATCTTGCAAGTGGTAGGCTCTGGTCTCAATTATTACGTTTTAAACAGGAGGGCTTTCTACTTGGTGCTGGAAGTCCATCAGGTTCTGATGTGCACATTTCTTCTAGTGGAATTGTTCAAGGCCATGCTTACTCCTTGCTACAGGTACCATTTCCATGTCATTCTCAGTCACATATTTGAATGACATCTCTCCAAGGAAGTTTTCATTTTTTGGAACTATCTTTCAGGTAAGGGAGGTGGATGGCCATAAGCTTGTGCAGATTCGGAATCCATGGGCTAATGAAGTAGAATGGAATGGTCCTTGGTCTGACTCATCACCTGAATGGACTGATAGAATGAAGCATAAGCTCAAACATGTTCCACAGGTATTATTCTACTGTACAGTGTATTCATCTCTATAAATCTTTTTGTTTGTCCCCCTCGATTGGCTATAAAGTTGACGGGCATGGTCTTCACTTACTGTTTGCTGAAGAAAGCATGATTATTTAAATTCCTTTTCTTCCAGTTGGTCACTTATCTGAGCTTGTTGTGTTGAACAGTCCAAAAATGGTATATTCTGGATGTCCTGGCAAGACTTTCAGATCCACTTCCGCTCAATATACGTATGTCGCGTTTACCCTGCTGAGATGCGCTATTCTGTCCATGGACAATGGAGAGGCTATAGTGCTGGTGGATGCCAAGATTATGCTTCTTGGAATCAAAATCCACAGTTTCGGCTGAGGGCCACTGGTGCAGATGCATCCTTACCCATTCATGTTTTCATCACCTTAACTCAGGTATACTTGAGCAGCGCACCATACAATCAGAATTTCCTTTTTCTTCTTGAATTTGTGAAATTATCAAGCATTTGGTTTTCAGGGGGTGAGCTTCTCGAGAACTGCAGCTGGTTTTAGAAATTACCAATCCAGTCATGATTCAATGATGTTCTACATTGGGATGAGGATACTCAAAACACGTGGTCGTCGTGCTTCTTACAATATTTATCTTCACGAATCAGTTGGTGGGACAGATTATGTTAATTCTCGAGAAATATCTTGTGAAATGGTTTTGGATCCTGATCCAAAAGGATACACAATTGTGCCTACAACTATACATCCTGGAGAAGAAGCACCATTTGTTCTCTCAGTTTTCACCAAAGCATCAATTACCCTGGAATCTTTATGACATGCAATGGCTGTTCTACGTTTTTGTCCATTGTGGTGAGAGCATTTGTGCCAGTTTTGGTGTCTGTTTGGGTTTTCCATGGGATCTCATGCATTGCCCTCGCGGTTGCTCGACACATGAATCAGAGTGCAGAATGATGAGGTAAATTCTATGTTGTAAATACTTCTCAATATTTTCAGGAATGCTTCTTCTTCATCTTAGCTTCATTTCTTGTGAATGGATAGTCTTTTCCCCCAAAATCTGAAATTTTATACGTATCTTTTGGTTAGAACCATATCTCCATATCTAATATGATTGTGAAGTTAATTTTTAATGGCAACTTAACCCATCTGCTATACTACAACCTTCTGTATGTTCTACAATAATCATTCCTAGAATGACTCCTTCAAAGTACAGTTTTCTTTTGGTGAATGCTTATATTGCATGAGCATTTGAAAAATTGAACTGATTGCTTAATTGGGCTCAGGCATTATCAGAAAGAAACTTAAGAGATGTGAGAATTCATGGCTTGAGATAAAAAAAGGGTTTGACAGAAGTTTTAACATTTTGCAGGCTGCCCTTAATGTGGATCCCAGTCGCCAAGAGGGCCTGTAAACAAGCAAACTGACATAGATGCTTTCATAATGTGTTTATTTTGTGCAAGCAGCACTGCTATGTGGATGAAGATGTATTTTCTTTGTACTTGAAAGCTACAAATAGTTAGAAAGTTTTTCTCCAGCGTGGTGGCTGCCTCGGGTTTGCATTGTTTTCTGCCTGCCAGCATCGGAAATGGTTATCAGGGTGGTGAATTATACATCTGTAGGTTTTGCAACTTTTAACATTATAGGTCTAATTATGTAAATGAGTTTGAGAAAGTAAAGGTAGAAAGGAAATAGGTAAATAATTACTAACACTAATTCCAGGGGAGATACTACTGAAAAGCATTGTAGCTGGAGATGGTTTCAGCTGCAGTTTTGATGTGCTTTCTGATCCGAACAATCTGTCACTTCACTTGTACAAAGAAATGTTTATTTTGCAATATCAGCATTTTTTGCATTCTTAGTTGTATCTCACTTTTATTTATTTTCAGCTCTCCAGATACGTGGTTGATGATTTCTTGTATCCTGAACCATCTTGGATAATCTAGTGGCAGGGCCCCATCTCTAGATAAATGTTTTTAGAATGAATCATTTTATTCTTGCATTATCTTCATCAGACAAACTCAGAAAACCAGGCTGTCAGAAGGATAATCTGTAGATTCTTGTGACCACATTGTCTGCCTCTTATCATAAAAGAATAACAGCCGTGTTAAAGCACAGAAAGAAGTATATGTTGCGGTTTTGCATGGCAAATTTTCCAAGCAGAGTGCCCTTATTTTCTGCCGTATCTGTTGAGTTATGCAAGATAATGAGCTCCTTTGTTTTAAGTAAAATATATGCATCAGAATCCTTCAGATATTTGAAGTTCCCAGGCTGGACCAGACTCGTGAAATCAAAAGTAAAAGCAAAAGCAAAGAATCAAAAAAAGCACAAGAAAAGCTTTCGATATATTGCAGAGCATCTAATGAAAGTTTTATAGCACTTTTACAAAAGTATTTGATAGTATTTATCTAAAGACAATTGCTTCAGTAGTGGAAAGCCACTCCAGTACTTTTCCTTTCACAAACTCCAACTGGAAAGGACCAAGCTCTATTCTCATTCTTCTCTTCCTCTCCTAAATATCAAAATTTAACATCTTTCATTTCATCTGTTGGATCTGTCATTCTGAATCACTTTCCATGCTTCCCATTGCCTTCAATCCTCTGGGTCTCTGCATCAACTAGCACACAAATCAAAATGAGAAGAAAACACCAATTCTGCATATGACAAGTAACTTATCAACGTGTAATTGAACAACACAAAACAAATTAAACAATCTCCATGGCTGTATAAAATTTCTTCGCACCTTCTTAGAAGTCTTTTTCTCCCTAACTTCATATCTCCCTTGACATAAATCTGATAGCCATGCACCTGGACTAACTAACTGCAAGCACAAAACAAATCCTAAGCTAATATGAACAGATGGCTACATATGTAAAACTGAAGAAATTCCTAGAAAGACATTCAGGAGACTTACAAGTATAGTTCTTTGGATCATCTTGGCTCTTTTTTTAGGTCTTTGGGGAGGCTTGCATCCTTTCATGGCCATGAAATCCTCTTCCTTTTCTTTATTAGACAATGTTATAAATAATCTAGGCCAAAAAAGTGCTTTATCTTCCTTCATATTATCCATCAAAATCTTGGCACTATCTTCCAATCCCAATGATCCCCGTGTGGCATAGTATCGATCTTCCTTCTCCGGTGACAGCACTGATGGCTTCCTATTGTTCATTGACAAATCAGAGTTCCTAAATTCAAACAGAAACAGAAAATAAGATTAATACTTAACCGAACTTTATGCCTCGATTTGGAGAAGCAATGAATCTAGAGCAAGATAAGAATAAAGAAAGGTTTTGATCTGAGAATCAGCACTTTAACATCAAAAAATTATCAAACTTCCCATGTTGATATCCCTATAGTGTAGCATCAATAAGCCAAGTTATACAGCTTCCTTCTCTTCTTACCAAACAAAAATCAGAAAATCACATGTCACGTATGTCTCAAAAATGTGCCAAAAAGAAAAGAACAGGAACTCCAAAGGAAGACATCTAATATCTAATCTTCAATAGAACAAATACCAGACATTCTCGTAATGCAAAGAAGTTTGTAGAAAGGATTTCTAGCATCCTTACTTGGTATGGAGAAAAGAAGATTCCTTTTCACTCATAATAACACGAGATGTGAGCCTCTTCTTAGGCAGAGTCTCAGCTGGCT
>JANZLH020000360.1:134607-150536 GCA_026770325.2 Erythroxylum fimbriatum
AGCATGACTTACAAGCTTTGGTTATTGATAAACACTTTACTAGTCATAGATTGGTAAAAGACTGCAACAGGAAAATCTGTTAGTTCTATTTTGTTAGATAGCAAGTTTTCGAATGATTACTTGATCATGGTGAAAGTTGTGGCTCCTATCATTTGATTGTTGAGAATTGTAGATGCGGATGAAAAACCTTTTTTGGGTTATGTTTATGAGGGTATGCTTAGGATAAAAAATGCAGTGAAGGAGATCATTAAACAGAAGCCACAATTATGTAAGCCTTACACCGATATCATCAAGGCTTGATGGGATAAGCACTTAAAGCTTAATCTTCATGTTGTAGCATATTTTTTAAATCCTACTTTCTTTTATGCTAAAGGCTATCGTGAGAAGAATAGGATTGTATCTGCTCTTCTTGATATGCGTGATATAAAAAGTTTTTGTGCTGACTTGTCGAAAGGCATTCAAGAGATTCAAGTTTATCTTGATCGCCAAGGAACTTTTAGTCGAGAAAGCGCTCTTATGGTGTTAAAGTTAAACACCTTATGCCTTGGTAACTATTATATTAATACTAATATAATATTTGTTAATTTTTAATTATATTCTTTAATACTTTTAATGTTTATCATCTATGAGTATTTTGTTGTTTGATAATTTCAATTTTTTGTATATGAATGGTGGCGATTGTATGGGGGTAGTGCTCCAACATTGCAAAAGCTGGCTATTCGTATTCTTAGCCAAACATCTTCCTCTTCTAGTTTCGAGAGAAATTGGAGCTTTTTTGAACGCATTCAGACAAAGAAGAGAAATAAATTGGAGCATCAAAGGCTATGTGATCACGTTTATGTCGCTTACAACTTGTGTTTGAAGAATCGGTATTACCGTTTTCTACTTTTAGTTAAATGTTATTAACTTATTATTATTGTTTGCGATTTCCAACATAGTTATATTAGAACTTACCATTAATGTTTTGTTTTAGATTGCCAAACAAGAAGATGAAATATGATCCTATTGATTATGAATCTATAGACAAACTTGATTTTTGGATTATTGAAAACGATGGATCCCCAGAGCTTGGTGAGGAAGATATTGAAAATGCTATTTATCAGGAAAATGCAATTCCAATAATTGATGAAGCACCACAACAACATGAAGGTTATTATTAATTTACTTTGTAATATAATATTAAAGATTAGATATATTATTTCCAAGTGTAATTTTGCCTAATATTGTTTATTATGAAATTAGGTGATGAAGAAATTACCGAACAACCAAATTTGGAATCTGTTGAAGATGCTTATATCGGCAATGACGAAGGAGCATTTGATTCTGATCTCAACTTGAATGAATATTATGATTAGTGATCTTTTTTTAATCCTTTTGATGAAATATGACTAGTGAGCTTTGTTATCTTATTTTGTGTTGTGTTGGTGAATTTAAAAAAAAAACTAGTGATTGTTTTTTTCTTTTTATGGTGCAACGTGAGTGAAGAGTCTCCCAGGTGCCAACGTTCTTTGATTATTCAACCAGTTGCCACATTTTTTGATCCATACCACCAGCTAACGTATAATCTTTTTTTCATGCACCAGTTGTCTCCTTTTGTCTTCATGTCTTCATTTTCTCCTATCTTTTTTGTCCAACACCTTTTTCACGCCACTAATCTCTCCAAAGACCAACTGATTTATTCTTTCTCCTTTCAGCAAGTCAGCTTTTCATGCCACCCTTTTTTTACGCTGCCTTGTTTTTCTTATTGTCTAAATCTGCTTTCTTCCCTTCATTGTCTACACCGCCACTCTCCTTTTGCTCTCTTCGTTTTATATTTTCCTGCCGCCACCAGCTGTTGCTATTTGTTTCTTTCCTATTCAATCTCCATGCCTCTCTCTATTTGTTTTTATGTCTTGAATAATTCCAGCCCCTCTCTTTTCTCATGCACAACTCTCCTTCTTATTTTCCAAATACGTTAACGTTTTTATTCATCCAATATGTGCCTAAATTAAAAATAAATAACTATTAATTAGTGTAATTTAAACATTAAATGGACAAGAGTTTAGTAAATTATATATATATAATTAATATAAAAATGCCATTAACAATAAGTGGGTGGTGGCCATGAATGAAGAAATGGAATCTTTGTACAATAATGATACTTGGGTTCTGGTGAAGCTGCCAAAGGGTAAGAAAATTTTTGGCTGCAAATGGGTCTTCAAAAGAAAAGAAGGTACTTCAGGTATTGAAAATGCAAGGTATAAGACACGTTTAGTTGCAAAGGGCTACAGTCAAGTACAAGGTGTTAATTTTAAGGATGTTTTCTCACCAGGGGTGAAACATAGCTCTATTTGTGTATTACTTACATTGGTTGCCATGTTAGATTTAAAATTAAAACAACTTGATGTCAAGACAACATTCCTGCATGGCGAATTAGATGAGCAGATTTATATGAAACAACCTGAAGGTTTTGAAGTTGGAGGAAAGGAAGACTAGGTATGTTTGTTGAAGAAATCCTTGTATGGATTGAAGCAGTCCCCAAGACAGTGGTACAAGAGGTTTGATTCATTTATGTTGGGTCATGATTTCTCCAGGAGTATGTATGATAGTTGTGTTTACTTTTAGAAGTTAGATGACGGCTCATTCATTTATTTATTGTTATATGTTGATGATATGCTCATTGTTTCCAAGAATTTCACAGATATTCACCATTTGAAGGTCTTATTGCATGGTGAATTTGAGATGAAAGATTTGGGAGTAGCAAAGAAAATTATTGGCATGGAGATAAGACGTGATCGAGAAGTTGGTAAATTATTCTTGACCCAGGAGAATTATCTCAATAAAGTTTTGGAGAGATTTCGCTCACTTGCTAGTCATTTTAGACTATCTGCTACTTAATCACCACAGTCACAGGAAGAGGAAGATTATATGACACGAGTTTCATATTCTAGTGCTATCAGCAGTATTATGTACGCAATGGTATGCACTTGTCCCGATATTTCACAAGTTGTTAGTGTCTTTAGCAGATATATGGCCAATTCTGGCAAAGAACATTGACAGGCAATGAAATGGATTCTCAGGTACTTAAAGGGCACTTCAAACTTTTGTTTGGAGTTTGGTAGAATCAGCAACATTTTGTATAGTTTTGTAAATTTAGATTATGCCAGTGATCTCGACAGACGCGTGTCTCTGACAGGTAATGTATTTTGCATTAGAGGTTGTGTCATTAGCTGGAAAGCTACTCTACAACATGTAGTGGCTTTATCTACTACTGAAGCAGAATATATGACAGTTACTGAGGCTATCAAAAAAGCATTATGGTTGAGAGGTTTATTTGGCGAGTTATCCCTTCATCAAGGGGCTACTATTGTTTATTGTGACAGTCAGAGTGCTATTTATTTGACAAAAGACAAGACGTATCATGAGAGGACGAAGCATATTAATGTGAAGTATCATTTCATTCGGGATACTATTGAAGAAAAGAAGGTCCTTATTCAGAAGATCAACATTAAGGATAGTCTTGCTAACATGTTTACGAAGGTTCTTCTAGTTTACAAGTTCAAACAGTGCTTGAACTTGATTAGCATTTATAGTTAGTGACATAGCCCATTTGGGGCATTGTTGGAGAAGGTGGAGCAGATCACTAATTGTTCGGGACCAAGTCAAGGTGGAGATTTGTTGCATGCCTTGGCCCCTCACGAGTCAAAAATTGTTGGCTAAGGAAGACTTTTTTGGCCATGCTTGGCCAAAAGTCTTCAAGCATGCTTTGGCATGGATTTTTCCTGCGCGAAGATCATGGAGAGTTTGAAATTTTGACAGAATTGAGCTTGGACGGATGCTCCAAAATATTGCTATAAATAGAGGAAATGTTGAGGCTTCAGACAGTGCACCAAAAACACAAAACCAATATTCCTTCTTTCTTCTTTCATTTCTTTTTTAGAGAAATTTATTAAACCTCTTTGTACGTTTTGTAAATTTCCACATATTAATAAAATTGCTCACCCTCCGACTGTGGACGTAAGTCACATTGATCAAACTACGTAAATTTTTATGTTTTGTCACATTTGTTTTGCCTATATTTATTTTCGTTACTATTTTTCAGGCTATTAAATTCAACCGATACCTGATTCGAGGGCATTTTCCTTAACACTTACACTTGTCACAAAGAAATTCCCGAAAGTTGCATAATAAGAATGTGGCTGTTCAGGATCTAAATTGGTCATTTTTCCATCAGTCCTACATTCTAGACTTGAATGGTACAACTCAACAAGAGCTAGCTACTCATCCTGATTACAATCCCCTGGGTACCTTTAATATGAATGGAGCAACTCAGGAACAACTTTATGAGCAACGTACTGTGAATACTATTGTTTTAAGAGATGCAAAATTTGATTATGTTAAAATATATGAACTGCTCTCACTTTAGGATGCTAGAATTGTAAAGAGCAAGCCTGAAAATGTCATACAACTCTTCAATTGAATAAAATCAATTTTCTTTCCGTTTCCCGTCTGCTCGGAATGTACTCTTCAAAGTTATGCCCTCTTACTGCAGTAAAAATCTTGAAAGAGATTAGGTGGTAGAACCAGAAGTATCTCCTTTTGTTGTTTTTCTGAAAAATAGAATTCTTTCTGAATATTAGACTCTTCTACCTTATGGGTTGCAATATATTTACCTTAAGCTTACTAAGGGTATGTTTGGATTTGGGTGGAGGGATAGAAGGGAATGGAATGGAATGGTCTAAATGACTCAGGCCATTGTTTGAGAGTCTATTTTAAAACAGGATGGAATGGCAATTAATGGATTTGGAAGCCATCCTTTGCCATCCAAAATCTAATATTTTGTGACCTCCCAAATTGGGGGATCAAGGATGGAATGGCATGGCTTGCCTTCCAAACCCTAATTTAATTAAAAAAATACCCTAAAAAATTAATGAAATTACAACCTCAGTCTAGCAAATACCTACGAGGCTACATGTTACTATGTCCATTATTTTTCTCCTTCAACTGGCTTCTTCCATTGATGAACATGAAAAAGAACAAGAAAGTTGATTTCTTATATAGGAAAATGACAAAACTATATTCCGGGCATCCTACAATTTGAAATGCTTTAGGGTTACTAAAATAGTTTCATTGCAACTATGCATATTTTATTACAAGGGTAATTTTGGAAAAAAAATATTACAAGTCATTCTATTTCATTCATTTTTAGTATCACTACCAAACAATGGTCAAAGGAGTCCCTCTCTTATTTTATTTAAACTTCCAAACAATGGAGTGACCCATTTCATTTCATTCCATTCCATTACGTTCCATTAATTGCCATTCCATTCCATTCCATCCTAAACTCCCAAACATACCCTTAAGGGCGTACGTTAATGGTTTCCACTCCTTCCTTCAGGATGAACTGATGATTGTGTTTACGGTCTACGGGTACTTGCGTAGGTTCATGGAATATCTCTACGTATTCCGATAATATGGCGTTGATTTCGTCGACTGCACTCCACTATTCATCTCTTAAGCTCATCTGTTGCAGTTGAAACTCGAGGGATGTTATTAATCTCAGCATGAATAATTGTCCTTTTGATGGGCTGTGCAGAAGTTTTTCGAATTCTTTACTCGAAAGGATCCACGATTTCCCCTCCGGGTTCCCATAAATAGTCATCACCTTGCCTCCCCACTGGAATGTCATGGATCCTTTTGATTCCCCCTCTGGGTTCCCATAAATAGTCATCACCTTGCCTCCCCCAAAACCGCATCACACCCTCGCAATGACAAAACCAGGGCATCCATGGTGAACTGAGCTCCTTGCATGGTCCATGCAAAATTCCGATAGCGTTGATGGCATTTCAGCTGTAATCCGCCACCTACTGTTATTGGCTCTATATCCTGTATGTCACGCCCTCCTCTAACGATTGAAGAATCCACGAAGTTGTGTGTACTGCCATTATTGATCAAGATGTGGATCTGCCTTCTCTGAAGCATGCCTACCACCCTCGTTTGTTTGAACTCCATGTTCCCTGAGCAGCCCAACATCGCCTGCATCGAGACTAAAGGGACGTTGTTTTGTTCAGAGTATCCTTCTGCTTCTTCCTCTTCTACTTTGGGTAGGGTTTCAACATTAGTATCTTCCTCCGACACCATGTAGAATTGTAGTTGTCGTTTTCTGCATTTGTGACCCAATGTATATTTCTCATCACACCAGAAACATAATCCTTTTGCTCTTTTCTCATCGAAATCCTTACTGCTAATTTGCCTTCTCGTCTGTGAGGATGATCGAGGCACGGTCGCTGGAGTTGGCAATAACCCATCTGAGCTTGAGTTCCTCGATATGCTAGAGGATGATCTCCCTCTTGAGTGAACGTTAGAATGTCCACTATTACTCATATTCCTCGTAGTGTTGTTTCAATTAAAAAGAGTATGGCCCGCTAACGCCAGCATTGCTTCCTGTTTCCTCGCTAGTGTATATGCCTGATGCAGGAAATTAGGTTCGTGTAGTTTAACAGCAACCCCTGTTTCTGGCCGAAGTCTCTTAATAAAGAACCCAACCAAGTACTCCTCTGGTAATAATAACCGGTTAGAGTGATGATCAAATAATGCGCAGTACTCCAAGACTGTCCACTCCTACCTTAAAGCCTTAAATTCTCCCATTGGGTCGTTCGAAAATCTCTGCATTGAATCGTTGTTTGAATGCCTTGGTAAACTCATTCCAGTCTATTATTTCCCTCTTGTTGCGATTTCTGACGTATAATCTATACCATTCTTGCGCCCTCTCATCCATGTGTAGAATTGCATCGTTCACCTTTGTTCCTTCTGGTGTTTGATGCAGAGAAAAGTATTGCTTGCAACGGTAGAGCCATAATTTGACATTGTCACTATCAAATAATGGAAAATCTATTCGATTCATTCGTGCCAGCATTACCCTTTTTTCTTCCGTCAGCCTCTTCGAGCTACTCTGGGACGTAGAGTTTGCTGGTCCAACGTCTCCTCCTATTTTCTGTAGTGTTTGCATCATCATGTGTCTCAACTCCGACATTTCTTTCTCTACTTTTTCTGTTCTACCATTCATTTATGAAAACATTCTTTCCATCAAACTCTTCAAATTATCCTCCATTTTACGTAGTTTTGCATTTCTTGTACCTTCAGCCCTAGATGTCTCCCAGAATTGCGTGCTCTGATACCAATTTGGTGTACGAAATAATCAACCGAAAGAATGAAGTAACGAAAGTCGGGAGTGGAAGAGATTCAGAGAGAAAAAACATACACAAAATCACGTGATAGAGAGAGAAGGAGAGAACAAATCACATTCAGTTATGACATGATCTCGTATTCGTTACAACACAACCTAAATACAGCTGGTATATGATATCGTAGTTTAGTCCGTATGTTAACAACGGTGTACATTATTTAAAAATGCAGCGTTTCGTAATAAACTCTAGGGGCTAGTGAAGTCGCCTCTGTTACCGTCTTCTTCATTTGCGTCTGTAACATGGAGAAAAGAAGATTCCTTTTCACTCATAATAACACGAGATGTGAGCCTCTTCTTAGGCAGAGTCTCAGCTGGCTTAGATTTGTTGGCCAAGTTCTGATCTTTTTTCACACATCTAAGCCTCTTTTTAGCTCCCCATTTTAACTTGTTGGCCAAGTTCTGATCTTTTTTCACACATCTAAGCCTCTTTTTAGCTCCCCATTTTAACACAAAATTGGTATCTGCTGTTCTTTGTGTCTTCTTATCCTTCTCGATTGTCCCTTCCCCCTGCAAGTCTCTAAACTAAGTTAGGAACACAATACTACTACTTTTACTCAAAATTAACAGAAAAACTGATTTTCAGAGGAAATTCTCATTCAGAAGCTCAGGTTTTAATCATATGGATCAACAGGAAAAAAGTTTCAACTTCTTGCAGAAGCAATTCAGCAGAAACTAAAGTGAAATTCAGCAAAAGTGAAAGGAAAATTGGTACAAAATTTTCCCAGGAAGATACACAAAAAAGAGATGCTTGAATGTGTGAGAGAGCAGGCCAATTTCCTAAAAGTAAAATCTCAACCCAAGAACTAGGGTCAATGGAAAAGAGCTTTTGCAATATTATCTTCCATCATCCTGCACTTCGAAATAACATCAAGCCGAAGATAACAATCAAGTCCGATTCACGGCTTGTTGCTTGGAACTTGGAGAATAATAGACCAAGACAGAGTTTTTAATGCATTTCTCAGAACTCATTTTTCATTACAATTATTCAACAAATAATAGAATTATATATATATAGAGAGAGACAGAGATTTTACAAAGAGAAGACTTGATCACATTACGGTGGGGGCAGCAGAGCAGTAGCAACAGCAGCAGAAATCGGAGAGATTTGTTTGGTTCGGAAGAAAATGATAAATTTCCTACGAAAATGGGGGATTGCAAAGATCAGCTCTGATAGATTTCTGGGTGGGTTGGAGTTTTTCAGTTTGGTGGCTTACAAGTCCAAAAGATCGGACCTTTTTCCTGTTATCTTCACCTGAACTCTCTCAGGTCAGTTTATATTTCTTTTCACCTTTCTCTTCAGAATTCGCAGTTTTTAGTATTTGGGTAGTCTAGACATTTAATATTGGCCATTCGATGTGAAACTGACGGTCAGATGCATTTCCCTCCAACTGGGGTGGCTTTTTCGCTTCAATATAGGATTGGATTAGGTCATCTGGAGCACGTGATGAGCATAAAGCACGTGACTTTGTGTCTCAACGACTTCTCCTTCAAGTGGAAGTCCAAGAACTGGAAGGATTTGCTACAACTTTAGATGTGAAGATTGGAGGCTTCTGAGGTGTGGTGGAGTTTAACGATCCCATCATTAAGGACTGTAGACCTAATCTTCAATCAGGACGTGAAGTTCTCTGCATTTGCAGCAATGAAGCTTTCACAATCTTGAGCAGAGCACCATTGATCATGATTTGAAGTTTCTCCTCGATAGGTGTTAACTGCAAGGTACACGAGCCCTTCAAATCCATACTGTTATTGCACAATATAGCTGAAGGGATGCTCTACATAATCTGAAAAGTAATTGGTTGTTGTTAGGAACTTTATTCTTGGAGATGGAGGAATTGATTCCTTGAAATGAAACAAAGAAGATAAAGGGCTACAAAGCAGAATATTTCTTTCATTTTCTTTTCCTTTTCTTGGAGGAGTGAAAGCAGAATTTTGCAACAGTTATGAGCCTCTTGAGTCTTGACCTAATAATTTCTGCTAAATTGAATAGAACAGCACTTTTGCTTTTCATTCCAACTGCTATTGGTCAGTTTCTTGAATCTGAAGCCCTAATTTTGTCATTTAGGTGAAGAAAAGTGCTCTTGATTCTTATCAAAAGCAACGGTTTTTTTTTACGGGAAGAGTAGGTTAACTGTTGTTGGTCTTCTTCAACTTAGCAATCACGACTCTGTGTGTGTACATGTTAAATGAATGTTTCTGTGTATTTCAACTCTCCTGATTAAGCAAAATGAGACCCATATCTTCTTTTGGCCTGCTTCTCTTTTTATGGACCTATCACCTTTGCCTAAAGTCTCACCAAAGCTCTTACTTTGTTGCGCACTAAGATGCCAAACTTCTTGACTTGTTCAAAAGTTTCCCTCACCCCAACGTTCAAGTTGTTCTAGAAAGCAATGCCTATCATTGGTTTAAATTCTTGATGTCCATAGACATTGGCCCACTTGATTCATGTACAAGGGGTCAAGAGCAATAATTTTATCCTGAACAATGATTGCTTTTTTCAATATTTGAATTGGAAGCTACATGGGGTTTGCTGTGTACTTGTCCTTGTTGATTCCCTTTCATTTGATGGTCTCCCCAACCAAGCTGGTTTTATCAATCCTCCAATTTGGGTTCATACTTCATCAACACTGTCCAATCTTGATGTATTTGTCTGGTATGAACATTGTATGATCATCTTTACGGTTCCGAGGTTTAATGATTCGTTGTTCACAACTATCGGACTTCTGTCGAGAGGATCTCATAAACTTACAAAGACGAAAAAGACACTTATTTCTAACCTATTTCAAGAAAATATGAGGCTTTTTCAAAGTTTAGAAGTTGTGTAATGACAGTTTCATATCACACATCTTCAAACTTATTTAACAACTTGAAAATATCTTCGTGTTAAAGAGGACCATGATATGTGGAAATTTTAGTAATCATATGCTGAGTTTGATTTGGATGTAGACTACTCAACAACTGGTTAGGTAGAGCTTATGCACTGTTCTAATGTACCCTTTTTTTTGGTAACAGTGCAGAATGTGCATGCTCCAAAATTGAGAAATCTGACCCAACTTGATCCCAACTCAAGCTGTTCCTTACTAGAGTATGATCATGTTCTTATTATTCGGCGGACCAGCACGCCAGATTCATTTACCAGAAATCTTGAACTAGTTGCAGATTTCAATATACATTCGCATTGAATTTTCGGGAAACAGCATTGAAGCTTCGTTGTGATTAGTTCTACCTTGGTAGATAGTCCCTTTCACAGGATTTCAGTCTATAGATTTCTTTATTTGGATGCAGCAGTAAAGTTAGACTATTTGCTGCTCAATGTTAGGCTTCCATATACGCTCCTAAGACAAAAGATTTATGAATTTATCAGTAATCTTGTATCTGATTCAGGAAATTATGTCTGTACCAGTCTGATTCTCTCAGACTTTCAACTTTTACCAATCTTCTGTATATACAAAATGCTTCTGCTACTGTCAAAAGCTAAAAACCAATGCATTTTTTTAGCTTCTGTTTCTTATTTCCTATAATTATGGAGTTTCATGTATCAAGAGATTCCAATAATTCAGGTCCTAACAATCAATCCATGTGTATCCAGCACATGTTAGGTTAAGCTTAAGATTTCACAATCAATAAAAACATTAAAAGCTATCATTAACATCATCATCATAGCACAGCTCATCTCTCTCAAATTCTGTATCTAATCCAATTAATGGAAATGAGAGAACTTTATTAAACAAAGAATACTAAAAAAGGTCAAAGATACAAACTTTTTTATATTTTAAATAATTTTGGAAACAATTTTTATTAAAAATTAATAGCAAACAATTTTTAAACTTGATCTGAAGGGATTGAATCCATCTCCATTGAGTCCCACTAATTCAATCCGACTCCATAGAAAATTGCAGAGAAGTATAAGCTTCCAAAAGAGTAGCTGGTAGGTTAGACAGACAGCAAGAGGTGGGGCCACAAGCCAGCTGTATGGTAAACACTTGTCGTTGCCAACCTGCAATGACCCCTCAACGTTCACATTAACTTTCTCTCTCTAAAAAGACTCCATTTTGAAATTTTAAGCTGTTTCGTTGTCTTTTCATTTCTTTTAACTTTGCCTCCTCTTATATATATCCACCTCCCGTAAGGGTCTCAAGTCATTGCCTTCTCTCTCATATTCACCACCTAAAGAACTCATCTTTGAGAGGAATTACAGAGCTCCATTGCTCTCTTTTGAACCATCTGTGCTTACTCCTTCCTCTTTGAGAAAAGGTCAACAATGGAGGCAACGAAGATGAGTCTTTTCCTTGTTGTATTGATGGTTGTTTTAATGGCTTTCTCCACCGTCCAGAAAGCAGCAGCAGCCGAAGCACCAGCACCAAGTCCAACGTCAGATGCTTCTCTGTTTGTTCCCACATTTGTTGCTTCATTTGCTGCTATTGCTTTTGGGTTCTTCCTTTGAGCCACTATACGAGTTTTCTTTTTCTTCATTTGTCTCTCTGCCCATTTCTTCTCTCTTTAGGATCCACTCATGTGTGGTCTTCTTCTTCTTTTGTCTCCTTTTGGTTTGGTTCATTCAGGGACCTGACCTGATAGAGGGATGAACTAGTAAGATAAGGAAATGGGTTGGGAGTTTTTTTTTTCCTGTTTGTTACTAATTTAACTATTACTGTTATTTCATGTACTCGAGTGTGATTGATGGGTTTTTGTATTATAGTCTTGTGTTAAATTCTTATGGAATGTTGGTTTTAGATCATTAGGCTAATAAGGAGGGAGATGATGGAGAGGGATGAACTGAGTTGCTGGAATTGATCTGTTGATGTATCTTATCTTGGCTTGAGCTTATGTTATTAGCATAAATCTTGTTCTTTTACTCACTCTTCACTTTCCATCTTCATATAGTCACCTTTATTTTGTGAGTGAATGAAATTTTGATTCACTAATGAAGTAAAATGTTAAGAAAGCTTTGTTCTTGGAAAGGGTGGAATGAACTGGAATTTGACAGATTATAGTGGTTGTGGGGTTTACTTTTGGAGGTATGAACATGGTGGCGGTTAAAATGATTTCAAAGTAATGGTTGGAGCTATGGCCTACCATGTGAAGTTATTGATGAGTAGTCTCAAACAAGTATAAAAAAAAGTAGATTTATAAAATCAAAGGATGGTAAAAGTTAGAGGCAGGTCCAGGATTATGGGATTGTAGCAGTTTATCCTCCTGATGACGTTATTTTCTGTCTTTGCATGTGCAATGAAAGATTATGCAGAAGTAACAGGTTCCAATGATGCACTTCTCAGATCGAAAAAGTTAAACTGCATGAAGTTGCATATTAGACCTCGTTAAAGCCCGATTTGCATCATTATGCTCATTAAAAGGCATTTAACTTACCCAGATTAGTTCCCAAACTAAGCATCACCTACTGATTTTCAGGCAAATGTATGCCTTTGATAGGATCATTAAGGTTTGGCTTACATTTTCCATTAGGAATGATCAATGGTTTGCCATAAACATCTAAAGAAATGTTTGTTGGTGTGATGGTGACAAATGATTCTTCATTTATTCTAAAGGAACTTGTTCCTTGTTCTTCATGGTTTCAAGGCATTAGTTGTCTATCAAGAAATGCCACATTCCATTGTCATTAAGAATCCCCTAAATTCTTCAACCTAAGCATCTTATTACTTTTGCTAAACAATTATCCTTCTGGAGGACAATCAGAGCCATAACAGCAAGCCTGTAGGGTTGATAATGAACTAAACCGAAATCGGTTTTAGATTAAAACGATATTATTTTTATCAATAGCAGTACATGTTATGACAAAGTTCCTTAAATACTTTTCAAACCCCACAAGTTGCACTTAAAACCAAACTTGTGGCTCAAAGTTCTTGATTGAGATTCTTCTAAAAGTGATGTTTCATAACTTCTTGACACGTAGAATCAACTAAAACTAAAACTAAGACTAAGACTAAGACGAGTAACGTTCACATTTTGGTTTGGCTTTTACAACATCGTATTCCATGCAAATGGAGTCTTGTCAAGGTTGCCAACTAGGGAACAGTTTGTGTTAAATTACACTAACTCCTACGTAAAAGCTTCTTCTCATATGCTTTTTGGGTCTAAAACACTTAAAACACTTACCCTCTGTTAAAAAAAAAAAACACTTACCCTCTACTATCTTTTACTCTTTAGCTTCCAATTCTCTTGATAAAAGAACAAAAAAGACAGAAGAACAGTTCATCCTTTCGTTTTCCGTCCATCACTTTCTAAATAAATTGACTGAAAGCAAAAGGAAACATGTTGCTTTCACTTACAAGTAGCTTTCTAAAGATTAGGATAGTCATTGGAGGGAATAAAATGATTCAAGCATGTAATCAAATGCAAGAAAGCTTCAAACAAATTTTTTGTCTTTGTTCCTTACAGTTGCAAGAACCAAACCCAAAAGAAAAACATATGGCAAAAAGTTTACAGAATTTATTTTCCTTGCTCAACAAAATTTTCCGATTGGAGAAAACTGTTCTCATCAATGGGATTGTTGCAGGGTCCAAATTTCTTGTCACCCCAAAATTTGTGTCTGAAAATGCAATTAAGCTTATATAACTCCTACTTCAACTGAACTGTGATAGTTCCAACTAATCTGCTTCACTTCAAAAACTAATCCTAATCAAAAGTTCATAACAAATGCAGCCAAGATATCATTATTACTCTAGCACCCCGGGTGGATGGAATCTCGCATTTCTGGTTTGAACTACAACCCCACAGATTTCTCCACCTTTTGGATCTGGTTCAGGAAAATCCAGGTCATCTGCATAGACAAAATTATTCACAAATCACATCTTTCATAGAAGCTTCATCAAGTAATCATTCACATAAGATCAGACATGAAAGACAGATGGGTACCATGACATGAGGAGCAATTCTAACACAATAGACAGGGAATCCCGTGTAGAATTTCAACGGTCCTCCCGTTTTAAGTGTCTTCATGGCACAGTCCAATGAACCAGTGAAGGGATACTTTCCCACAGCATCAGGTTGCATTTTCTGAATTTGAGTCTTGACATAATCAAAAGGAAGACTGCAAGCTGAAGCGAAAAACCCTGAAACAGCACTTGCTCCTGACGGTAAGAAGGAAAAAACAGGTGTTAATTGTCACTTTCTTGACAGAAAGAAAGACATTGGAATCGAGAAAAGCTTGTCACTAAAAAAGCACATTGACTATTTAGTTTCTACGTATGCCTGTTAAGAAATCTTTACCTATATAATGCTTGCTCAGCCAGATGCCACTATATGTTAAAAATAAGTCTAAACAAACTTCTTACATGGAAAAAGAAATTGAATACAGATCAGAACAGATTCATTGAGAAAGCATAAGCTTTCCAAATTAGAGTATTCATTGAGAGAGTTCCAACCGATAACTAAATACAGAAGCCCACAACTTCCTAAATCCTAGCCAATCTATTATATATTCACATTCAACTATTATTCACTCCATTAAGTATTGCCAAAAATAAGGCATTTGCATACTTCTTAAAATAGAAGGGATCAATTATTAGAAACAAACTTAAGCTCATAGCAATAGTTGGGAGGTAACAAAAGATGATGAATAAACCTGGATGGGAAAACTATTAGGTTTGTAACTGGTACTTAAATAGTGCATTCTTACCTACTACTGTAGCAGCTTCACCAAAACCAAGAGAATCCCTGAACAACTCTACAGATTGATCATAAGAAGCAAGCATTCCCATGTTCAATGCCATTGCTCTGACGACAGTTGGTCCTGCACCTTTCCAAAGAGCCAAAACACCTTCATCGGCAACAATTCGATAAAGAGCATGGAAGGCATTTGTGTAGTTTCGGCGCTGTGCAGCAGGCAAAGTGGCATCAGCCTGCATACGGATAAGTGCTAGATCAGCTGGGCTGCCAAAACATGCTCCAATAGCCCCAGCAGTTAGCCCACACAAAGCCTTTTGATAAAGAGGCAGTGGCTTCCCATCATTGGCTTCAATTGCTTTGGCAGTCAAGATCCTAGAAAAAGAAACAGAAGAATTTGTTCAGGCTAATAAAACAAACTTCCAAAGTAAACATAATTCAATCACGATCTATAGCAGTTATAGAATTGGAACTGGAAATTCAATGAGAAAAACGTGAAGCTTGGACACCCTTACTATTCGATACCAAATATTGGCAGAAACTCACCTGAATGATCCAAGTCTGGCAGTGGTATATGTGGCTTGCCTCAGCAGTCCAGCTGTAAGCCCCTGTTCAGATAATGTAGTTTAAAAAGGGCAAGGCGAAGCACAAATCTACAAACTCCAAATAGAAAAATAAATGGATTTTAAAATTTTTAAGAGATGCCAAGAATATATTAAATCTAATTCAGTCAGTTTCTACAAATTGATTTCATAATCAGAAGGCTTTATAGTTATGCTAGTAATCCTGCGAGCACATGTTGGTTAAAATAAAGCCATTTGTCAAACATTTCTAAGTGGATCGTGTTCATAAATTAGAACTCACCATTCAGGAGTTTATACTACACATTATGTCTCATCTGAGATTAAAATACAAGAACTTGAATCATTCACTTTAAAACCAGCTAAAAACCAAACGTTCAAAAAAACTCATCCTTTAGCACGGATCCTGACTCAAACTCTATGCCTTAAAGCAGATATCAACAGCCAATGCACTTCGATAATTTCCAGTTTGATTAAGATAAAGAAACAAACCTTGTAAAAGG
>JANZLH020000360.1:158024-178932 GCA_026770325.2 Erythroxylum fimbriatum
ATTTTAAAAATAAATATTATTAAATATTATATAAAATAAATTAAAATAAATTAAAATAAAATAATTTATTTTTAATTTTTATTTAATTTATTATTATTATTAGTAATAAACATATTTATTTTTATTTTAAAAACAAAAATTAAAATTCATAATAACTATAAAAGTTAAAGTAAATAAAATAACTAATTAAAAACTTCAAAAAAAGAGGGGGAAAGTAAGGAAGGAGAGTTTAAATTTTTTTGAAAATTTTTCAAAAAAGTCTCCTTGTTTTTTAAAATTTTTGGTACCAGCCGATATTTGGTCGGTATTTTGAATACCAATCGGTACTATTTGAAATCGACCGATATTTAAATTCGGTACAATCTACCGTCCATTTTGTACCCATTTTGGTCCGTTACGGTATGTCTCAGCCGGTACAAAACGGTATCCTAAACGTTGATTAAAATGAATAATTTTTATGGATTTTTTTTTTGAACACCCTACTTACAAGAGGGGCTAGCAGCAAATCGAACCTGAGACCTAACCGAAATCAAGCTTCGCTCTCAACTATCGAGCCACACCCCTTGAGGGTTATGGATATATTTAAAAGGATGTAATTATGCACTATTTGTTCAATGACATAATTATAAATTATCAATAAACATTAAAAAAATAACGGATTTGATCATATCAAAATGAAATAAAAAAAATTGTAAGACAACATCACCTTCTATGACTTCCCTAAGATTTCACCGTAACCAACTTGTTTTCTCAAACCAAATTTAGGTTTTCTGAACTTGTGAGTGATGAGTTCCTATGCTGTTGTTGAGTGATGAGTCCCGGTAACTTGGTGGAGAGGAGACAACATTTATAACATTGATCGGTTAAATGAAATGCCTATTCATTTGTAACTGTTGTTTTAACTTTTAACCATGAAAATGGAGTCTACAGGGTCAGTTTAGTAATTGTCAGGAAAAGCAGTGGAGGACCCAGAAAAGCCTGGCACCGATTCGTATTTCACATCATCACAGTACCCTCTTGAGCTCCTTAACAAGTCTAGATATTTTTCTCTTCTTTCTTATACCCGAATCAAAAATCAAATCCAAACCTGAAGGAAAAGTGGATAAAGATTCAAGCTTTAGGCAAGAGAGATGAGAGAAATCATAAGCATTCACATTGGACAGGCAGGAATCCAGGTTGGGAACTCCTGTTGGGAGCTTTATTGTCTTGAACATGGCATCAGTCCAGATGGGATGATGCCCAGGTAACTTTTTTTTGGATCTGTTCAAGCTTTCTACTTTTTCTCTTTTATCTTTATGGATAATGGTGCTTGGAAGTATTTGAGATCATGCTCTTCTTTTTCGTTTCTCTTTACCAAAAACTTTGTTGGGATTTTGTTTTTTTCGGAATGTAACGAGGGTCTGTTCTGTTCTGTGTAATGCGACTTGATAGATCTATGTTCATCTGTTGTTACTCTTGTGCTTGTCTTTTATGTTCTATTCTGTAACCTTCTGTGTATAGAAATGGGTATCGAAGTTCATATTTTGCGTTTAACCATCAGCACTCATCTTCCTTTTTGATGGTGCTTCGATTCTCTTCAGGACTGTGTATTTTCAGGGCGTTTGCTCTTGTTTATACGCCTTTGGTGGCTCTGTCTCTTGTTCATATTGATGCGGTTACATGGAAGTCTGATCTGAATCATGAATAATTTTTACAATCTTCGTTTTTGGTTTATATCTAGATCTATTTCGGGTGGTGAAGTTACTGTAAAATGAATGGACAAGGCATCTCTTTGCAATGAAGTACCAACATTTTTGGGAATAGTATGTGATTTCTGAGTGTTGAAATGGCGAGATCTTGCACATTTACAAGAATAATCAACATGGAAATTTACTGCTTCTGTTAATGTACTCCTTGAAGCGAATTAGAATGCACGCTGATTATCTCGGGTGGTTAGCGGGAAAACCCGTGTACTTGTGTGTCTGTCTGTAGCTTTTGCTCTTGGTGTTCTTTTTTGTGCTTGGTCCTTAACAAGACATAATTTTAATTTCCCTTGCAGTGACACATCTGTGGGTGTTGCACATGATGCTTTCAATACCTTCTTCAGCGAGACTGGTTCAGGCAAGCATGTGCCTAGAGCTGTTTTTGTTGACTTGGAACCAACTGTGATTGATGAGGTTAGAGCTGGACCTTACCGACAACTTTTCCACCCTGAGCAACTTATTTCTGGAAAGGAAGACGCTGCGAACAATTTTGCCAGAGGGCACTACACAAGTAAGAGAGTTTTTTTACATCATATCACACTGCTCTTTTATGTTAGGTAGGGGTTAAGCTGACACGATCATGGCCTATAGTTGGGAAGGAAATTGTGGATCTCTGCCTTGATCGAGTGAGGAAATTAGCCGATAATTGCACTGGCTTGCAAGGGTTCCTGGTGTTCAATGCTGTTGGTGGTGGAACTGGTTCTGGTCTCGGGTCATTGTTATTAGAACGCCTATCTGTGGATTATGGAAAGAAGTCAAAGCTCGGCTTTACCATTTATCCTTCTCCACAGGTTCATAACATCTAATTCTTTTTATTTTCTAACAGGCTATACATAAATAAGGTTTATGTTACCCCGCTTTGTGGACTATATACAACATATCTCAATTTCTGTTAGAATATTTCGGGTATTTGTTCTAGTGAGAGTTGCTTCATCCGATTTGAGTCTAACTTTAAGTTACAAACTTTATAGATCTTGTCTTTCTGTTTCCCCTGTCATTGGTAGTTAATTGAAAATGAGAATTAAGAGGTTCTGTAGAACTCAGTATTGGTTTAATCTTGAATTTCAGGTCTCAACAGCAGTTGTGGAACCCTATAACAGTGTCCTGTCTACACATTCTCTTCTCGAGCACACAGATGTTGCGGTGCTCTTAGACAATGAAGCCATATATGACATCTGCCGAAAATCTCTAGATATTGAGAGACCAACTTATACCAACTTGAACCGATTGATCTCTCAAATTATATCATCATTGACAACTTCATTAAGATTTGATGGAGCCATTAACGTGGATATTACAGAATTCCAGACCAACCTTGTACCATATCCCCGCATTCACTTTATGCTTTCTTCATATGCCCCTGTTATCTCAGCTGAAAAGGCATATCATGAGCAGTTGTCAGTTCCTGAAATTACAAATGCTGTTTTTGAGCCGTCAAGCATGATGGCCAAGTGTGATCCTCGGCATGGGAAGTACATGGCTTGCTGTTTGATGTACAGAGGAGATGTTGTTCCTAAGGATGTTAATGCTGCTGTTGCCACCATTAAAACCAAAAGGACTGTTCAATTTGTTGACTGGTAAGTGAAAATGCATATAGCTATCAGAATTTGAATGATGGATACATAGTTCATTCATCTTACTCCATGGAGTTGTTTTTGTGCTTGCAAACCATAATGCACACCTTTTAACAAAAGAGTTGTGGGTTTTTGATTTGGGTTATATCTATACACCTGCTGAGGTATTGACTTGTTTTGTGGGTCACCATCTCAACTTCCGATTTCAAATTTTACGTGCTTAACGCTCAAATATTCCAACAAGGTCGATTCTATCAATGTGAAATTAAAAGTTGAGGGGGGCGTACATGATGAACCTGTTTGTCTTTTCGATTTCATTTCATACCTGAAGAAATTGTGTTGCTTGAAATTACACAGGTGTCCAACTGGCTTCAAGTGTGGCATCAACTATCAGCCTCCGGCAGTAGTCCCCGGTGGCGATCTTGCCAAGGTGCAACGTGCCGTCTGCATGATAAGCAACAACACAGCAGTGGCTGAGGTGTTCTCTCGCATCGACCACAAATTCGACCTCATGTATGCCAAGAGAGCATTCGTGCACTGGTATGTGGGTGAAGGCATGGAAGAAGGCGAGTTTTCGGAAGCACGTGAAGATCTGGCCGCCCTCGAGAAGGATTACGAAGAAGTTGGTGCTGAAGGTGAAGAGGAAGATGAAGGTGAAGATTACTGATAGGTTAAACTGCAAGAGCCAAAAACACTTGGATTTTGGGTCCTTATCGTATCAACTTTGAACAATATCATATTTCTGGTGTGTGGGTGCATGTGTATAGCACCAAATATGTTCATGTTCTGAACCTTTTTGGTTCTGTTTTCTCTTCCAGCTTCTCAGCTTGTCTTCTGGTGTAATAATGATAGAATCATTCTGCTCTCAAAATATCCAAACTTATGATTCTCTTAAAACTCCAACTATAAGCCACTTGTCATAGAAACCACCTAAGTAGTTAATTGTCTTGACTTGGTCGGTAATATCAAACACTGGTCTTGTCCCACTGATGTTAACATGAATATCTTATAGATTGGTCAAGAATAAGTGATTTTTCGGGGAAAGACTCTTTTTAAGCCATTCATACTTGAGCTAATTCTTGATTATATTGCCTCAGCCCGTAAGAAATAAAGTATTGGTCAAACAGATTTTTTCATTCGGCTCGATCTTGAGACCTGTTGAGAGTGCTGAATTGTTTAAAGTTTGTTGATTATATAAATAATTTATTTAAAATATATAATTTATAAATTATGACTTTATTTAATACGTATTTAAATTAAAAGATTAAATAATAAATAAAAGAAGAGAATAATGATGAGTGTACACAAAATTCCGGCTCTTTTCATGGTTAAAAGAGCCCACGTCCAAAGTGGTGAAGAAAAGAGGAAGAGAGAGATTTAAGAAGCCTAAGGCCAAATAACAAACACATAAAGGGCATTTTCAGCAATCATCATCATCAATTCATCATCCTCCTCCCAAAAACCCTAATTTCATAACATCAGAACCAGAATCAGCCATGGATGAGGCGGCTCAACAACAGCAGCTGGCCGTCATCCTCGGCCCTGACGCCGCCCCTTTCGAAACTTTAATCTGCACACTCATGTCATCCTCAAACGAGCACCGCTCTCAGGCGGAACTCCTTTTCAATCTCTGCAAGCAAACCCACCCAGATTCCTTATCACTCAAGCTTGCCCACCTCCTCCAAGTCTGCTCCAACCTTGAAGCTCGCGCCATGTCTGCCGTCCTCCTCCGCAAGCTCCTCACCCGTGATGACTCCTATCTCTGGCCTCGCCTTTCCCCCTCTACTCAGTCTTCCCTTAAGTCTATTTTTCTCGCATCTGTTCAACACGAGCAGACTAAATCTATTCTCAAGAAGCTGTGCGATACGGTTTCGGAGCTCGCCTCTAGCATTTTGCCCGACAACGGCTGGCCCGAGCTCCTTCCCTTCATGTTCCAGTGCGTTTCCTCCGACTCCCCCAAGCTTCAGGAGTCTGCCTTTTTGATCTTTGCGCAGCTCTCGCAGTACATCGGCGACATTTTGATTCCGTTCATAAAGGAGCTGCACGCAGTGTTCTTGCAGTGCTTGGGGAATTCCCCCGACTTTGATGTCAAGATTGCGGCTTTGAATGCCGTCATCAATTTCATCCAGTGCTTGGAGAGTTCGTCTGACCGGGATCGCTTCCAAGACTTGTTGCCGGCGATGATGAGGACGTTGACGGAGGCTTTGAATAAAGGCAACGAGGCCGCGGCACAGGAGGCCTTGGAGCTCTTGATTGAATTGGCCGGAACTGAGCCACGTTTCTTGAGGAGGCAACTGGTGGATGTGGTTGGCTCGATGCTGCAGATTGCGGAAGCTGAGAGCTTGGAGGAAGGGACTCGCCATTTGTCGATTGAATTTGTGATAACTTTGGCGGAGGCGAGAGAGAGGGCCCCCGGGATGATGAGGAAGTTGCCTCAGTTTATAAGCAGGTTGTTTGCTATATTGATGAGGATGCTGTTGGACATTGAGGATGATCCTGCATGGTATACTGCAGAGAGCGAAGATGAAGATGCAGGAGAGACGAGTAATTATAGTGTTGGGCAGGAGTGTTTGGATCGATTGGCTATCTCCTTGGGCGGGAATACCATTGTTCCCGTGGCTTCTGAGCAGTTTCCTGCTTTTTTGGCTGCTCCAGAGTGGCAGAAACATCATGCAGCTCTTATTGCTCTTGCTCAGATTGCCGAAGGTTGCTCTAAGGTATAGACAATTATATATCATTGGGTTATGATGCTCAGTTCCCTCATTTTTACTTCTCACATGCTTGATTAAGCTGCCAATGAACAGTTCATTACATTCTGGTAGTTTGATTTGAGTCTTGAAGTTCAAGTTATTGTTCTGCCAATAATTTGAACTTCAAAATTGATGTTTTATTTTTTTTCTTGGATTGTTTACGCAGAGTGGTGCTTACTTTGTTTGATACTCCTAATCAAGATTACTGTCCTATTATCAAGATTGATTGGAAAAAAGAGTTAGACACTCAAAATTCAAAATTGATATTCTGTTGCAGGTCATGATAACCAATCTTGAGCAAGTGGTGTCGATGGTGCTGAACTCTTTACGTGATCCTCATCCCCGTGTTAGATGGGCTGCAATTAACGCGATTGGGCAATTGTCTACAGATTTGGGTCCAGATTTGCAAAATCAATACCATCAAAGGGTGTTGCCAGCATTAGCCTCGGCGATGGATGATTTCCAAAACCCTCGAGTACAGGTTGGTTTCTGTCATTGCAATAACTTGATCAAGGAAAGAAAGTTCTTTCTTGAGTTAGTGAAATTTTCAAAGCAATTTCAGAGTTCATTCGCATTATCCTAGTTGTCATGGATATGTGTCGCATAATACAAATACAATATCATTACTAAGGTCCTGGTTAATTGTAGGTTAAGGATCAAAATGTTGTGTATCTTATAAAATCTGCTTGCTGAATTGTTAAGGTCCTGGACTTGTAATCATATGTGTGAAGGCTTGGGTTTTGGGATGCAGCTTCTTATGCAAAGTGAAAAATGTTGTTCTCTAGTAATGGGCTTTATACTTCTTGGCTGAGAATGATGCTGTTACGTGAATTATGGGGAAAAAATCATGCAGATACACAACATAATCCATGCAAAAAACAAACAAGCCATTTAAATATTAGTTTTTAATTCCCTAAATCGATGTAGGTTTTAGCTATATAGCTATGTGTCATTTTCTGTAAGGTTGGAGTAAGAAGGAACAACCCATTTATGAATTTGCAGATACTGTCCCTGTTTCTTTTCTCCACTCTCTCTCCTCATTCCAACATTTTTGTTGTAACAACCCTATCGTACACAACAAAAATGCGTTTCTGCAAATTGTTGTAACAACTTGGTATTAGAGCAGTTGGGTTCAAACCGATCATGGCAGAAGGGACATGAGTTGCTGAGCTGTGAAGGATTGAAGAGAATCTGAAGATTTTACTAGAAAACCAAGCTAGGAATGAAAAACTTTTGATTGAAAACCAAAACAGCATTGAGAGACATGAAAGGGAACTTAAAGGTATGTTCCACCAATTCATGAAGACCATGGCCGGAGTTACCGAATGAAACTGTCCAGGAAAGGAATCTGTGATAAACACCACGGAAGCTATCCAAGGGAAGGAGGTGTACACTACACCCACAAAATTCAGTAAAATAGAGTTTCTTGTGTTTGAAAGTAACGGAGTGAGGAGCTGGATACACGAGCGAGCAATTCTTTTTGTTGGATCACACACTGATGAAGAAGGTAGGAATTGCGGCCATGCACCTGGAGCGAGAAGCCCAAGAGTGGTATCAATTGGTCAATTGACGATGAAGCATGGGGGAACCTTGGAGCTGGGAGGAACTAAAGGACTCCATTCAACAAAGATTTGATGAGGAGGTGTTTGAATGTTCGGTAGGGGATTTCAAAGAGCTTCGACAAGAACGTTCAGTACAAGAATATTGTGCGAAGTTTGATCGATATTCCAACAAGTTGACATTGCCAGAGGAATATCTCATGAGATTTTTCTTAAAGGGATTGAAGCAAGAACTGGAGGTTTTTGTTAAGCACACTGAACCTCAGACGTTGCAACATGCATATTCGCTCGCTAGAAAATAGAAACCAGTTTTAACCGTCCATACAACGATACCCTCTATGAGGAGAGGCAGCCTAGTGGGGACCACGTTAGGGGGAGGCACCCACTCCATCACTAAAAGTGGAGCCCCTATAACCTTGGTATTTAAGGTCTCGTTGGAAAAAGGGTTACTACCGACTCTGGTAGGGAGCGGACCAACCAAACATGTCGGCGCCCCCCCTCCACCTCCAACAAAAACCACCAACAACAAGGAATTAGATGAACGAATTGTTAAAGGACTTTGCTTCTGGTGTGAGGAAAGGTATCTCCCTGGCCAATGTTGTAGAAACAAGCAACTCTAGTTTCACATGATTGAAAGTGATTAAGAGATAGGAGACGGAATCCTTGAAGAAGAAGGAAATCTAGGAGATGAGGTTCCTAATATTTCTTTCCATGCGATGAAGGCACGAATGAGGAATATTGACAAAATCGAATGATAGGTAATGACTTCCGAAGGCCCTTATAGATATTGGTAGATAACGAGAGTATGCACAATTTTGTGAACAAAGCAATAGCTAAAAGAAGCGTAGAGGTTCACATCATTGTGGGAGGGGGCCTACACATAAATTGTTGTAGCAAATACTGAGGATTTACTTGGTGCATGCAAGGATAGTCATTCTCGACCGATGCCCTTGTGATTCTGTTAGGGAATCCAAGGAACATGTGTCAGAGCATTATACATGATCCATCTAACTTGCCCCATGGAACCGCAATTTTGACAGATGTCTTTGGAGCAAGAGCCCTCTATGGAAGAACTGCAAGTGTTATTTGCCTACTATGGGACCTTGTTCCAAGAACCCCACTAGCTTCCTCCAAAGCATGGTCATGATCATAGGATCAACCTCAAGGATGGAACACATGCAATCAAAATTCGCCCTTACCCTTATTCAAGAGAACAAAAACATGTGATTGAAAGAGCAGTGTTGGAGCTCTTACAACAAGGCTTCATTCGGAGAAGCCTCAGTACCTATGCCTCCCCCGTAGTCTTGGTTTAAAAAAAAGGATAATTTGTGGAGAATGTGTATTGACTACTAAGAGCTGAGCAAATATACGGTAAAAGATAAGTTCCCGATTCCTATAATAGAGGAACTACTCGATGTACTCCAAGGATCAAGCTGGTGCCCTAAATTGGACCTCAAGTCTGACTACCACTAGATATGAATGCGAGAAGAGGACATTGAGAAAATTGCGTTCAGGAGTGCAAATTCCTTGTGATGCCATTTGGGTTAGCGAGTGCACCTTCCACCTTCCAAGAATTGATGAATAAAATATTCTGACATTTCCTTCAAAAATTTTTACTTGTCTTTTTTAATGAAATTTTGGTTTACAGTTGTGATTTCCGGCAATATGAGTGCCATTGTAAAGAGACCCTTGGTGTTTTGCAAAAGCACCAATTGTCCTTAAACAGAGCTAAATGCATATTCGGGGCTAGACAATTGGAGTATTTAGGTCATGCAATCTTCGGTGATGGGGTGACAACGAATGAAAGGAAGGTTGAGATGGTTAAAACTGCCCCACTCCAAAGTCCCTAAAGGATTTACGGGGATTTCTTGCCCTCACAGGCTGCTATAGGCGTTTCATTTGTCACTATGCTTATATGCTTCGACCTCTGCAGGACTTACGCAAAGCCTCTATGGCGAGCCAGTGGGCTTGAGGGAGCCGCAACAGTTGGCCATTAAGGCTCTAAAGGAGGCCGTTTCTTTTGCCCCGATCTTGGCCTTACTTGACTTCTCTAAACTATTTGTCCTGAAAACGGATGCAAGTGAGATAGGCATTGTTGTGTTACAACAACAAAAACATCCTATGGCGTATCTGAGCAAAACATTGGCAGACAAACATCGTGGTTTGTCAACTTACAAAAAAGAGTTCTTAGCCATCTTTAAGGCGGTTAAATTGTGGCATCTATATTTGTGTGGGTGGAGGTTCCAAATACAGATGGACCACAGGAGCCATAAATTCTTGTTGAAACAAAGAATCACCACACCCTTCCAACAGACATACTTCCAAAACTCTTTAGATATGACTTTGAAGTAGTGTACAGTAGTGGAAAAGGGAACCAAGTGGCTGATCACAGGTACGCACAGGACTTTGGGAGGAAATCCAAAATAGCTGGAGGAATGATAGAACAATCATTAATATAATCCAACACGCTGAGAAAGGTGCCCTAAATTGTAGCAACTACGAGTAGAGAGAAGTTTTGTTGCGATAGAAGGGAAGGGTGGTAGTGGGGTTGGACGAGAGCTTGCGTCAGAAACTAATATCTACGAGCCATAATGATCCATTGGGGGGGACATGCAAGAGTAACTACCACAACAAAAAGACTACAGAACCTCTTCCATTGGAAGGGAAAGGGAATGGAACGAGATGTGCGGAACTACATCAAGGATTGTATTGTTTGTCAAGGGAATAAGCATGAGAATGTGCAATACCCAGGGAAGTTACAACCATTGCCAATTTGGGAAGGATGTTGGAAAGATGTGAGTATGGATTTTATAGGACTCTCACCCTGATGTGTGAAAACTGATATCATGTTAGTTGTTGATTGCTTTAGTAAGTATGGCTACTGCATCCCCATCGAGCATCTAACAAGTGCAACAGACATAACAAAGTTATTTGTGGACCATATCTTCAGGTTGTACGGCATGCCTGAGCGAATTGTGAGTGACAGAGATCCATTTTTTTAAAGCAAGTTTTGGAGGTAATTTTTCAGGTTACAAGGGGTTGATCTTTGATTTTCCACAACATACCACCCACAGACAGAAGGACAAACTGAAGCTGTTAATCACATCCTGGAGACCTACCTTTGGTGCTCTAGTAGTGACATCCCAACGCAATGGGCAGAGTGGATCACATTGGTAGAATGGTTGTACAGTACCATGTTCCAAGAAACCACCAACTCCACCCAGTTTGAACTATTGTACGGGAGGGTACATACCATACTTGACGGGCGACTCCAAGAATCTGACAGTGGATCAAATTATGCAGGATTGGGAAGCAGCTGTAGTGTCTGCCAAATTTCACCTACGACAGGCCTAGAACTGGATGAATCAACAAGCAGATAAGAAACGCACCGATACGGAGTTCAAGGCAGGGGATATAATCCATGCAAGGAACAAGCAGGCCACTTAATATATGAGTTTTTAATTCCCTAAATTGATGTAGGTTTCAGCTATATAACTGTGTGTCACTTTCTTTAAGGTTGGATAAACCTATATTACTGTAAAAAGAAACAAGTAGTTTTGATGTAGGTTTTGGCTATATAACTATGTGTCACTTTCTTTAAGGTTGGATAAACCTATATTACTGTAAAAAGAAACAAGACATTGTCCTTGTTTTTTTTTCTCCATTCTCCCCCTTCCCTCATTCCAACATTTCTGTTGTAACTACGCTATCGTACGCAACAAAAATGCATTCCTGCAAATTGTTGTAACAGATGCTGTGCATGACTTGGAATTATGTACAAGTATAGTCATAGTTATTGCTCACTTTTTAACTACCACTTCTGTATCATGCGACTTGCTTTTAGCTTACTTGTTTCAGTTTCAGCTACTTATTTTTTCTATATATTATTCCAATAAATGATTATATATGTGGAGTAACAGTGTGGATTCTTTGATGCTCCTTTCGTGACAGGCTCATGCTGCCTCAGCAGTTCTCAACTTCAGTGAGAACTGTACTCCAGAAATTTTGACACCTTATTTAGATGGAGTTGTGAGCAAATTGCTTGTTCTTTTACAGGTAAATGAAGAGAAGTATCAATTGCTTCTATTTAGGCTTTTTATTATTTCACTTACATGCAAAGGAAAAAGAATTTCTTTGTCTAAATATTGCGCATTCATATTGCAGAATGGAAAACAAATGGTGCAAGAAGGTGCATTGACTGCTTTGGCTTCAGTTGCTGATTCTTCTCAAGTAAATTGTGGCATCTGCTTCCTTTCTCAGAGATATTTTGCTGTGAAAACTTAATCTAACAGAATCTGTGTTATAGGAACACTTCAAAAAGTATTATGATGCAGTTATGCCCTTCCTGAAGGCTATATTGGTGAACGCGACTGACAAGTCCAATCGCATGCTTCGTGCAAAATCTATGGAGTGCATTAGTCTGGTTGGGATGGCTGTTGGAAAGGACAAGTTTAGAGATGATGCTAAGCAGGTAGGTAGAATTAAGCATAGAGTGATCCTCAATTAGTCATGGATGCATTTATTTATCCAGATATTAGGGCTTTAACTCATACTGCGACAGCATCACACTATGAGCAATATCATTTAGTAATGGTGAATGAATTCTTTGTGAATGAATCATTTATCCTTAATATCGAACTAGTTGGTTTCATACTAGCATCTCCTGATGTATGTACCTGTACTCTAATATTTGGTTCTCTCTCGAAATTCCATTCTCCGTCTTTGCAAGGTTATGGAAGTGCTTATGTCATTACAAGGATCCCAGATGGAGTCTGATGATCCAACCACAAGTTACATGCTACAAGTAGGTGCTCTCTACAAAACAATGCTTAGACGACTATCATGAAATTTATATTTTTAGTTTTTGTTATTTTCTAACTGTTATTATAATATTTAGGCTTGGGCCAGACTTTGCAAATGCTTGGGGCAAGATTTCCTTCCATATATGAGTGTGGTTATGCCACCTTTGCTTCAATCTGCTCAACTGAAGCCTGATGTGACCATCACATCTGCAGATTCAGATAATGATATTGATGATTCTGATGATGAAAGGTCTGTTGTTCTCTTGAGAAATGAGGAAATAATCTCTTTCATGTGTCTGTTCATTCACGTTTCATTTCATTCACGTTTCATTTCAAACTGAATTTATTGCTTCTAAATTTATATAAAAAAGTCAAATGATAATATAAAAGCCATGAGTTGTGCATTTCTTTTTCCTTTTCCTTACATTCCGTTATCTCAAGTAGTTTGCTCTCACTATGGCACACCTCTTTCTCTTCTCATAAACTCAATCAAATACATTCATGTTTTTGAACCATGGAAACTTTTGACATGTTTCTAAGAGTTGAACCTTTTACAGTATGGAGACCATTACCCTTGGTGACAAGAGAATAGGGATCAAGACGAGTGTCCTGGAAGAAAAAGCTACTGCCTGTAACATGTTATGCTGCTATGCTGATGAGCTGAAAGAAGGATTTTTTCCATGGATTGATCAGGTTCTGTTTAGTCAGCAAAAATGTGGATATACTTACATTTCTGTGCATTTATCTCATTGAATATAGGCACAAGGTCCTAGCATTATGACATTGAGTAGCCTATTCCTTCATACAGGTTGCTCCAACGTTAGTTCCTCTTCTCAAATTCTATTTCCATGAAGAAGTTAGGAAAGCAGCTGTTTCAGGTAGTAAATGGGCATGCAAATTGCAAATTGTCCTTTTTTTAAAAAAATCTTTCTGATGTCCTTCGATGGAGGTCACCGATTCTCACTGGAATGCTTTAAATTTCATTTTTAGCCATGCCGGAGCTCATGCGCTCTGCAAAATTAGCTGTGGAGAAGGGTGTCGCACAGGGTCGCAATGAAACCTATGTAAAACAGTTATCAGATTACATTATTCCAGCATTAGTTGAAGCACTGCACAAGGTTCTTTATAAGTTTTCACAGTTTTAGTATTCATAAACTTTATGTCAATTTGGTACAAGTTTTCAGCTAATAGAGTGTTGAGAATGATAACTTTCAATTGGTGCAATATGCTCGCAGGAGCCTGATACTGAGATCTGTGCTAGTATGTTGGAGGCATTAAATGAATGCTTACAGGTTTGTTGCAACACATAACAATGTGAAATATTACCTTCTTTTGTTGGTCCTCCATATTGTTTTGGTCTGCTTTGTTCTGTAAAATATTGAAATCCCACAGCATTAGAAGATATAGCAATTGAAGAACTATCAATAACTAGATATCATGTGGGAATTTTTTAACTTTAGAACGACACTGTCTTTATGTGCTGATATTGATTGGATCTTTAAATTTCTTTGACATTTTCCTTTCTCTTCCAGATAGCTGGACCTCTAGTTGATGAAGCACAGGTACGGTCCATAGTTGAAGAGATAAAGCAGGTGATAACAGCTAGCTCAAGTAGAAAAAGAGAGAGAGCAGAGAGAGCCAAGGCTGAAGACTTTGATGCTGAGGAGGGAGAATTCATTAGAGAGGAAAATGAGCAAGAGGAGGAAGTGTTTGACCAAGTCAGTAAATGCCACATAACTGTTAATGCAATTTTTACAATTATCCATAACATGCCATGTTATAACATTTATATGAGCATTTCTTTCAGGTGGGTGAAATCTTGGGAACATTAATCAAGACATTTAAAGGCTCATTCTTACCTTTCTTTGATGGGCTATCATCTTACCTAACTCCTATGTGGGTAAGTACTATGCAGAATGAAAGAATTGCAAGCGATTGATTTGCAAAGTTTTCTATAATGTCTATGTATTCTTTGAGGTCTTGACCTGATATATTGTCATGAATTTAGGGCAAAGATAAGACAGCTGAGGAGAGAAGGATTGCAATTTGCATTTTTGATGATGTTGCAGAGCAATGTCGTGAGACAGCTCTTAAGTAAGTCCTTTTTAAATGTAATTTATGAACATGGCCATCATCTTCGTAAAGAACACTTACAATTGCTTGTGGTTCAACTTCTGGAACAGATACTATGATACATATCTTCCTTTCCTGTTGGAGGCTTGCAATGATGAAAACTCAGATGTTCGGCAGGTATTTACTCATTGAACTCTGTTGCTTATCTGATTCATGTTTTGTATGTACTCAGTGCGATGGATAATTATTATCCAGGCTGCTGTATATGGACTTGGTGTTTGTGCTGAGTTTGGTGGATCTGTCTTTAAACCCCTTGTTGGAGGTACTTTTGCCTAAACTTTTTGGGAGTTTTCTGCCGCAAGAGTAACTATTTTGATGTTCGATTTGAATAAATTTTGTAATGACTTGGCACAGAGGCACTTTCAAGACTGAATGTTGTGATTCAACAGCCTAATGCCAAGCATTCTGAGAATGTAATGGCTTATGATAATGCTGTTTCTGCTTTGGGGAAAATTTGCGAGTTCCATCGGGACAGTATTGATTCAGCACAGGTACTTCTTAGGAAAGTTTAGCCTTTGTCTGATATTCCCCATGCATGCACATGGCTTGACAGCACGCCGTCTGCTTATAAAACTATCACGGAACCCACTACCGAGTTGTTTGTTACCTCTGTATTTGTAACATCAGTTGTGTTTGGCAGGTTGTTCCTGCTTGGTTGAACTGTTTGCCCATAACAAGTGATTTAATTGAGGCAAAATTTGTTCATGACCGTCTATGTTCAATGGTAGAGAGGTAATGGAATAAATATATGGTCCCATTTCTTCAGAACTATCTTTTCCTTCAAACTGGACTATGCCTTGATCTATCCAAGTGTGATCAATCTTACAGGTCAGACGCTGACCTTTTAGGTCCCAATCATCAGTATCTTCCGAAAATAGTTTCTGTATTTGCTGAGGTTAGTTGCTTATTTATAATTTTATCAGCTCACCTGTAATTCCAAGTTCCAATACAACATGAATAGACTATTTGGAACTCATTACTTCTGTCTTATGATATCGAGATCCCATTTTCCAAACTATACACACACACACTCACACACATGCACACATATAGCCAATCTTGTTTGATGAGGACCAATTGGATATTTACCTTAAGTAATAATCCCCTTGGAGAGCTGCTAATTCGAAATTTCAATAATTGGTGAACACTAATTTTTAGGTCAAGAAAATACTGGAATTGTTACCCATACTTGGTTATATTCTTTTAGTATTTCATTTATGATTCATCAAATAATAGTTCCAATGCACTTACAGACAGATGATTGTAGTAGTAGGGCTAAAAAATTAACGTAATACGTACTGGTTATGTAGGTTTTGTGTGGTAAAGATCTAGCAACAGAACAAACTGCAAACCGAATGGTTAATCTGCTGAGGCGCCTTCAGCAGACGTTGCCACCTGCAACTTTGGCCTCAACTTGGTCCATGTTACATCCACAGCAGCAGATGGCGTTGCAGTCAATTCTCTCATCATAATTCTTTGGCTAGTAGTTGACGTCATATTGGAAGGCGGAAATTGCACTATTCAGGTGTTAATAGATTCCCATCCTTTGCATAAGATGGTCCCCATCAATTGGTTTTCTGCGTGTTACAGTGACTTGGCTTCGGTTGGATTGAGATTGCTTGTGAAGGTCGTCATTGGGATTCAGAATGAATCCTATTTGTAAAATGTGTATATTGTATTGCAAAGTGTCAACTTTACGGTTCTCAATTGAGTCAAGTTTGAGAAAGGAAAAATGAAGGTTTCATATGGTTTTGGGGGCTTTTTTCAATTCTTTCTCCTGAACAATTTTTGGTTGCTGCATGAGGTCCGGGAATTGTTAGGGAGACACAATTCTAGTCACAGTTTTGGTTAAATCATGTTTTTGTGTTTCAAATTGGACATATTGACTATGGTTATTGTATGAACCAAAATTTTGAATGGTGATTCTTTCATTATATTTGCAAGCTTGCCTTGAAAAGAAATATTGATGAAAATAGAGCGTTGTGATTGGGTTAAGCATGCCCATCTTTACACTTGTCCTCAGTTTGATTTCCATATTTTGACTCCAACCCAGAAGCTCTTGCTTTCTTTTCTGTCTCAAAGTGTAAAAGCTCCGGTATATAGATTAGGGGTGGCAATGGGTTAGGAAGTTTATGTTCAAAAAAGATTGTTCGACTTATTCTGAGTTCGAGTTTGGATAAACAGGTTTGATTTCATTTGTTAGATCGGGTTTTAAACTCTTTTTACTTGAAATCTGAGCTGAAGCTACCTCTCACCAATCTCCTGGAAGGGCCTGAAAATTTAAATTATGCCTTCCCACGCTGTCTTAGGAATATAGGCATGTCAAGACAAAGCTAAAGAAAGAAGAAAAGAATGCCATGAAATCACTTCATTCTTGTTTGTTTTGTTTTGTTTTTGTTTTCGTAAGAGTTATCCCAACAGCTCTTGTCCCACTTTAGATGTATATGGTTTGTCTTTCAATTTCTCTCTATGTAGTTCACGTCATACAAAGGTGCATACCAATCGTTTGTTGCAGATTTCACGTCACACAATAGAAGTGTTGATCGTTTCAGATACGCATGAAAGGGAAGCTGAGATGATTAGGTGAGCTGATGCTTTTGTTACTCTTCCTCTTTTTTATTTCTTCTCTCTAAATGTTACTTAGCTACGACAAGTTTTGTGAATCTTGTTGATTAGCTCATCGCTTTTGGATATTTTAAACTTCATGTATGATTATTAATTAAAAGGAGGGTATGGAACCTTGGAGGAATTGCTTGAGATGCTGAAAGTCATAGGTGCTTTAAGAGTCTGATCTATCCCTTGAGCTTGACAGCTTTCCAAACAGTGAAAGGGATGTCTATGAAAGGGACTTAACAACCATATCTTAGCCCCCCATGATTATTACCTACTGTTTTTGCTTGAAAACGTTGTTTAACTGTTTATGATTGAGACAACTTAGGACTGGTGCAAGTTATGGGAGTAAATGTCTAAATGCAGTTGAAAACAAGAGTGGGAGAAACAGAACTTTGAAGTAGATATCAAAGATAGCTTCCCTCAGACAATGTTAGTACAATAAGGGGTAAAGCGGAGTAAATATTTCTTAAATTTTGTATGAAACGTTGAGATGTAAATGATGTTATAAGTCCTATTTTCTTCAGTTGCATATGCCACGAGCACATGATTTACATATCACAATATTGTTATCAATCTACTTTTTTCTGGCTCGGCTAGGTGGGATAGCTGAGGTTAGAGTTCTCGTGAATATTCTCTTTTACAAACAAAAAAAAAATTCATACGCATATGCATATGTTTTTGCAGGACTCTGTTCCTCTACACGAACAAGTGGCTCAAGTCAAAGCTGGAAAATGGAAGAATCCAATGACAAGTTTGTACCCATACACATGAATGATGCATCTCAATTGTCTTCTAACCGTTTTGATATATCATAATCTGTAAGATGAAACACTAACCTGAAGTGCCAAATTACAAGGAAGCTCCTTCTTGGACTCATTTTGCACAACAGAAAAAGCTTATGCAAGTTGAGACTATATCACTCATTTTTGTTATTTAACAAGACCAACCTGCATAGAGAAATTAACTTCATACACAATCCTATCAGATGATCTAGTGATAACACAATCAAAATTCTGCCAGTTGATGCCAAATCTAACCGATCCCACATGTAGCACAGAACATATAACATTTCAAGTTGAAGTTTGCAGAGAATTGCTTTCAGGAAACTGAATATAGCTCAAGCATTGGGCTACAGGTGAAGTTTGGGATGTCAGAATTACACGCACAAGACGGGATGGGTCAGCGTTCTTTATTCTATATGTTTTCCTACTAGCAATCAAAAGAAGACTGATTTGAGTACATAAGATATATGGAATAACAGAATAAACTGAATGCCAATAGGAATCAAGTTTTATGATACAAATCAACGGTATCATTACAAATTGAATCAAGAAAAACAAGTGATACAAATCAACCCATAAAAGCAAAGAATAGCATTCAACCTGGCTAGCATGTATTGATTCCATTCTTGCAATCACTGGTCAAATTATAAAATGTTTCGATACGCGTCTTAGCACGGTAAAAGACCTCTGTATCGACAGCAACTCTCATGTAACCATCAAACTCAACAGGCCGTCCATTATTCAAAAGCATCGTCTCGTTGTACCAATTGCTGGTGTTCGACCACAATTCATTGTAATCATCAAGCAAATGTACCTTGTAATGGGACCTTAACTTATCAAAGTAATTGTAGAATGGCTCATTGGTGGCTATATACAGGTTCCTCCAAGGCTGAACAACCCCTTGAAGCTTTGCAACAATGGCATCCGGAGATGTGTCAACATCCAAATGAGGCCATAGCTCCTTATTTTGAGCTTTTGCCCCTCGAACTACATGAACTGCATCAAAGTTCCAGTCCATTCTACCACTGATCTCAGTAACAATATTCATCAATCTTTTTGATTTCCAAACAGCATGCCATGGCCTCTGTATATACTTTGCAGATTGTCCTTCACAAACCCTGTACCAGTAATTATCTGGCTCTGGAGCATTAAACTGCCGCCAGATAACCGTGCTCTTGTCTCTCTTCAGTTGCATTGATGTCACCTTACTGGTCACAACCTTCCGAAAAGGAATCTTCTTCTTATGAGAACGATCCCATTTCTTCCAATCCCTCAAGAATTCACTCTTCTCCACAATTGATGCTACCTCCTTAAGATGCTCAAAATCGAAATAATACCGGAAATCCTTCCCTTCCTCATCCTTACCACTAGGATTGTGAGTTCCTGACAAGCATAAATTCAAATCCATCACGAATGTCCTGTTCAGGTACATAGCTTCCCCTAAGCCACACAAGAAACTCCATAAGTAGTGGTTCATCCCCTTACAATGATCTCCTCCTCTAGAATAATACAAGTACTTCCCCTTTCGGAAATTTGTCACCGATCCCACAGTCGGAATAGTATCATTTATTTCATTGTCAGGCAATGGAGGTGCAGTTCTTGGCCGCCTTCCAGCAGTAGTATTGAATCTATTCCTTTGTCTCCTGGCATTGATGCCTGAATGCCAACCACTTGCATGTATAACTTTGTAGGTACAATTCTCTCCAATTCCAAACCTAAACCTTCTAAAATCTCTATATTTCCTCCATGACTTCTCCTTCTTATTCCTAAATCTCCATGTCACGTCACACTCGTCCGGTTTCGATCCGTTAACTGGGTTTTGATAATCCAAGAACACAATGGACTTGAAAAGCTTCAAATTAAACTTCTCAACCGTAATCAGTACCATAGGGTCTGAGCAATTCACCACCTGCAAATGCTCACAACCAGATGAATTGACAGTCAAGTTGGTAACTTGCTCCTCAGCTTTCTCAATCACTTCTTCGGTGATTGGTTGGGCTGCCAAGCTCGGGGCAACCGCCGGTATAGATGCAATTTGCAAGTCCTCACCCGTTTGGAGGACAGAATTATCAACCTTGAAGGTAGCATTCTCTCTTTCAGTGAAGAGTTTGGTGAGAGCTGGAGCTGATTCCAGCCATGGATCCGGAGGTTGGTAAGTGATTGCAATAACAGTGAATACTAAAACTGAGAATACAAACACAGAAAAGCACAGGTTGCTTATAAGCTTTATCAGATTTTGCCCAAATGGCTGACTAGTTGGATTTGTCTCATTCATTGGGGTTTCCTTCAAGTTCAAAAACCCAGATTCTAAATTCAACCAAAACTTGATATCAATCAATATGGAAACAATCCAACTTTAGTTTCACCAAAGGCATTCATGGGTTTCTCTCAAAATCTAATCTTTATACCAATGACGGCAACCCCCTGAAAGAACCAAGAACTGGAACGTAAAAGCGAGATAGGCTGAACGGAAGAGGGACAGAGACCGGACACTCAGATTTACTTAGTTAGGATTGGAATGGAGGTAAAGGGAGTTTAGGAGAGATCCGAGCAGCAGTTTTTCAAAAGAGATCCAAGCAGCAGTTTTTTAACATTACTTGCTATGAGCAAGACAAAGATCATGGGATGATGTTACTAGCTTTGTTTAGAAGAAACGCTAAACATACTTGAGTATGCTCTGAAGTACTGTCGGCAAGACTCTCCCTCTCTCTCTTCTATAAATTCTAATAAATAATTAACCAAATAAATAATTAACAACTGTTTTATTCTATTTCCGTTTTTTAATTGTAATCTTTTATTTTTTATTTTTATTTTAAATAAAAGTGAAAATTATTATGACGTACGGATAATAATTATATTTCAGATAAAATTTAAAGATAAATTATTTTTAATTAAATAAATTTATTTAATCTCTTATATAATATTTATTATTAAATTATTAATAAAATTATGT
>JANZLH020000360.1:179145-191680 GCA_026770325.2 Erythroxylum fimbriatum
ATTTCAAATATATTTTAATTATTAAATCAATTTTTTTTGAATATTTCTATATTTTGAATTTAATTATATATAATTTGATTATAAAATTAAATTATTCATAATTTTATTGGTAATTAATTTTAATTTATTAATTATATAAATATAATGTTGAATTAAATTATTCATAATTTCTATTAAAAATTAAAATTAAATAATTTAAATTTAAATTATAGCAAATCGGATTATGAAAAAAACAAAAACAAGAAACACAAATCATTTTAATGATTTTTATAATTTTTGAAAAGTAGAAGAAAACAAAACAAAAAATACAAACTAAAAACTGAAACGAAATTTTTTTTTTCTGAATTTGAAAACAGAAACAAAATCAAAAAATCAAAAATAAAAATAAAAACAGAAACAAACTCCTCCTAAACTTTTTATTTTCTTGATAGTTATATTATTTATTTATTTTTTAAAATAATAATAAGATTCATAATCACTATTTTTTAAATACTTCATATATTTGGATGTAAAATAAAACCGAAATGCAAGATACACCATTTTCAGAAGCAGGAATGTCATTTAACGCAGGTAGTGTTACCAAGCAACTTCTTATTCAACATATGCTTTATCCATATTATTGGATTCAGTACTTGAACCATAAAAGCATTTACCTATAACTATTTGATTACCAATGCACAATATCAGAATTGTAATTGCCAAGCTTAAAGAAGTGCATGGCTATAGTCATGAAAATGAAAATTCTTGTAAATAAAGTGTGCCAGCCATCTTGAAGCGGCAAAGAACAGAACTGCTACTAAGACCAGGGTAGTTCTTGCGGCTGCCGGAATCGCTCCTGGCGGCTTTGCTGCAGCAACTATGCCAATCACACCAATGGAGATAACTGGCAGGATGGCCTCAAGGGCATTGAGAACCTTGTATGCAACACTGCAACTTCTGCAATTCACCACATGGGACCAGTACCTGGAGGAACATGTGAGAACTTCATAAGCATACAAAATTTTCGGAATGCCTAAAACATCTGCATTATCCACATTCAGAAGTCAGGAAAAGACAGGAGAAAAGTTTCAGGGTCAAATCTGATGAGACTTCTTAAGATTCAGGCGGGATAGCAATTTGTAAAACTACAATACCTTCATTGCAATGACAAAAATGTTATCAGGACGTGAAGATAATCATCTGAAAACTAGAAGAGAACCACTCTGAAATGTTACTAATTACCTGTCCATAAGTTCTTCTTTTGGAGGAGTTGGAGGGAGGGCTTCACTAAGCTTGTCTTCCCAGTGAATTTGGCCACCTGAATACTTCTTCAACCATCTCCTAAAAGCAACCACTTGGGCATCTGACTTTGTTGGCACAAAACAAGCCTTTTGCCAATTGGAAGGACTGACATCGAGTATCTTGTGCTCCTACAATGAAAAGATGATTGAATCAGGATATTTGTTTGTTTTCTTCTGCTCCTACAATGAAAAGATGATGAATCAGGATATTTGTTTGTTTTCATTCTCAACTTTAATTGCAAGAAGATGACTGATAGTTGTAGATCACAAGAGATTCTCTTCTCTTCGACTTGAACTTGTCAATGGAAGTTTGGCCATATTTTAGGATTCACATTAGTGTCATTACCTGGAGGTGGAGAAGGTACAGATCTGAATCTAGAACCAGGTTTTGTTGCAGGTGATAAACCCATCTTGGAATAATTCTGTCAAGCCAGACTGCAAAATTTCTCGGGAATGAGTATATTAATCTGCTCTTTCCAGGACCAACCGGTACACACAAAAAAATTAGAACAGCTCGCCGCTGCGACATCTGAGATGATGACCGCTGCCCCTTTGAAAGTTCAACAAAAGTAACATTTGTTCTTAAGCAGTTGAAGAAGAAAACTTGAGAAGTTGGAAGAAATATCAAGCTACCATTATATAAAATGTATTGTATCTTATCAATTACAAACTACCTCCTCATTCCCCTCAGAAGATACTGATCCGTTGCCTTTTTCCGCCAGACTATCTTTAGCATTCGGAAGAGTAGACACAGAACAAAATACACAAGGTGCAATAAATTCAGTGTTTGCGTTTCCATCTCGAGTGGCACTGTAACCGGTAATATCCCATCTATGTATGTCTATGTCAAGTGGTGAACCACCTTCTCTGTCATGCTTAACAGTGAATGAACATAATGTTAGCCAATATTATACATCAACGAGCATGGAAAATACTGTTTGAACATTGGATTGGTCTTGGTTCTTATCTGTTCTTGGATGGTAGAGCAGGCAGCAACTTAAAATGTGCATATGGGACATGAGCTGGGTCCATTAAGTTTTCAATCAAGATTTCATACCTGAAATCAACACTTAGTTTATTTGGAAGAAAACCTTGTATAAAACATGTAAGTACTATGAACAGAAGTACATAGTGCTGTAGTGGCTAAATTCTATGGAACATTGTCCGAAACATGATTCGGGAAAGGAAGACTTTGTCACTGAAGTTGATAATGATGTAGTTTCCACTTGACATGCATTAAAATTTAAAACACTTCTGTTGCAGGTGCAATAGGTTTATACATAACAAAAGGAAAACACAAGTTCTCTGTGCATTTTATAAGAAAACATACCCAAAGGGAAAGTCTCTATTTGCCATTGACTTTGTGTAGGATGGATCATCCAGCACTGCAATGTAGGGGGGACTTTTGGTTGAAAGTATATCTTTGTATTGTGTGCCAGAATTTGGCCAAAACCACAGAATTCCATTCTGGACAGTGCTTGGATAAGATTCTACACATGCTTTCTTGAATGTGTGGACCTGGAGATTTATACTCAGAAAATCAGTTTTTGAAAATCTGAAATGAGTATTTTGCATATGTTCTTAGCAACAGTTCAAGTTACAGACATCCTACTACTGAAACGAAATTCCAACTACTGCAATGCCTATATAGTCAGAATATCAACACATATAGCTTTCAAAGTCAATTAACTTTCATCTTTGTTCCTGAAATGCTATCGGAAACCATGTCAAATTGGATGCAACTCTGCAAGTTCTGATCTTTTTCTTTTTTTCCTTTCCTTTTCCTTGACACAGTACAAAAGAAAATCTGAGACTTTAGACAAATCAATAACAATAAAGTGTACAGAAGAGTCATCAAAATGATTAGCATATGTCAGACTATGTAAATTAGCATATGAAAAGAAACAAGTTTCGAACCGGAGGACCATCTGGAGGTGCCTGAGGAATAAATTTACAGTCACCGGAGCCACCAAAACACCAACCATGATACACACACTGTAACCTCCCCCACTGATCAATTCTTCCTTCGGATAAGGGTGCCAACCTATGAGGACAAGCATCATTTAAAACTTTCCATGAATTATCATTTCTGTCCCACCACACCACAACATCAAGACCCATCACCCTTTTTGCATGTGGCACTCTCTTGTCCAAGTCACAAACGGGCATCAATGGATACCACTGAGCAAACCAATCAAACTTATCCTCTTGGCTTTCGTCTTCAAGAACTGGTTCTGTCAAGCCATCAGGTTCTGTTGAAACTGAGGCTGATGAGAAAGTTTTAAAAAGCTTGGATCTTGACAAGTTACTGGGAATCGATTGCACAAGCTGAGTACTGGATATTGGACAGTAGTGTAAATGTTGAATGTGGGTTCTACAAAGTTTAGAGTGTATTGATGAGTTTAGTGAAGGAAAAAATGAGACTTTGAGAGCCCCCATTTTGGAACTGAGGCTGTGAGGATGGGAATGGCTAGTTGGCTAAGTCAAGTATTCATAGTAATACGGATAGCTCAGCTAGATTCGTATGGTTGAAACAATTGTCACGTCACGAGGTACTTGAAATAGTTTCATTTTCCTTCTTTATAATGTTCTTTTTACTTTTAATTAACTTAGTATGTTTGTATTCCTCCTTTAAAAAAAAAAATGATAAGTGACCAATTTCGATGCGAGTCCTCGAATCTTGAAGAAACATGAAATGGGTATTGAATCATCAAGGAAAGTTAAGAAATTCGGCTTGTTAGATTGAGTAGGTAGAAGAATTCTCATAACATCAACCCTCTACTCCTCCATTACAGAAATGCTGTTTTGAGTGGTCCATAAATTTTCGTTGCAACTTTTGGAAAGTCATCAGGTAGGGTAAGTATTAGGATAAGGTTGCCTATACCTTGATGTGAGTATGTAATTTGGACATAAACGTACAATAACTTGGAATTGGAATGCCCAACAATCCATGTGAGCTTCCTAAGCAACTTACAGGGCCTTTTAATGTTCTTGGTGAAATCCCAGAACAGGCCTCATGCAGTTTCATCCAAAGGTTAGCCAGGTTGATCCAGTTCTACTGAATTGTAGCCGACTTTAGGTTCAACTCTTTCAAGGGGTCTCAATTCTTTTTAAAGACCAGCATCAAAAGTGATTTTAACGGCCTTTGACCTTCTCTGTAAATTGAATAGAAAGAAGACAAATTTGCAAGTGTGTATTTCAGGGAGTATTGTAGCTTAAGAGTGTCAATCCTCCTCAGCTTGTAATGAAGTAGCATATAACTCAAGTTTGAGTCCCTTGAAAGGATTGAACAATACAAAAAGGCGTCTATGCTCAACCATTAAAAAGGGATCGAGTTAATAACAGTCTATTGTTTCTTGCATTACGGATCAGTCAAAAATGATCATACAAACCAGGATTCAACCTTGCAAAAAAATGAACCCAGATGCATATATACTCTTACATTAAATGCAGAATTGTGGATGATACAAACAATATTCTCACACTTTTGTCACATTTCCCCAAACCTCAACTTGTAGGACTTTCAAGTTCAAGTCTGCCCATACACTCTTCCTAGTTACAGTCAGCTTTCCTTAGGAGTCTACCACTTCTTAGTTGGAAGGCTCGTCGTTTTGATCCTGTCTAAAGTCAAAATCCAGCGGAGGTTTGTCTACAGAAAGTGTACCTTCCAATACCTTCATCACTTCATCGATGGAAGGCCGTAAGAAAGGTTGCTCTTGCAGACACCAGAGCGCAATCCTCACTACCCTTTCCACTACTTCAGCATCCATGTTATCCTCTATATTCAGCTTTTCACTGATATTGTCAACTAAATGACGAAAATTGTCACCAAGAACATCCCTCTTGTACACCACAATTTGAAGTAGCATCTCCCCAAACCTGTATATGTCTCCCTCTGATAAAGACTCTGAAGAGGAAGCTGTCTCGTTCTGGAGTAAGCTTCTAAGTCCAAAATCTGTCAACTTAGGAACTAGTTTTTCATCAAGCAAGACATTTTCAAGTTTCAGATTCCCATGAGCCACAGATATCTGGCACTCTGAGTGCATATATGCAAGGGCTCGTGCAACTCCAAGAGCAATGTCCAGCCTCTGCTGCCAAGTTTGTTTGTTCGGTTCTCCCTCCATGTTGAATAGCCATTTATCCAATGAGCCATTTTGGATATATTCATACAGTACAAATCTATGACTTGATTCAAAGCAAAAACCCTTCAACGGCACAAGGTTCCGATGATGCATTCCACCTAATGTAGAGACTGCCAATCGGAAATCCTTCTCATTTGCTTTTACGTCATTCAGCATCTTAGCAATAACTGGCACTTTGTTTGGAAGTAAACCTTTGTAAGTGGTGGGACCAAGTTTATCCGAAAAGTTGGCAGTTAGCTCTTTTACATCTTCAAAGGTTAACCTAACAAGCATGCTATAATCAGCGTTTGTTTGATCATATTTGCCAAATGGAATCCTTGTTTGAGCCTTCATTTGCCTTCTGCGGTAGAGAAACCAGAATACAAGCGTTTCAATGGTCAGAAAAGCTGAGACTGTTACCAAAACTATCAAAGCAATAGCTCCAACAAACTTCTTCTCGCCACCCTCATGATGAATGAATCCCTTCGACTGCATAGGAATTGGTTTGCTAAGGTAAGGATCAGCTCTTCGAGCTGAAACAGCTTGAGGGACCAAACAAACTTTCAAGAAGGATACAGCAGGAGCTGAAAGGCTCCTATAGCCACTAATAAAGCTCGTCCTTTTAATTGTGCAAAGTCCTGAACCATCATTCTTTGAAGTTGCTGCAATACAGGTGCTGTCATTAGAGCAATAATCTCTACAGGCTTTCTCACTTAACATCATATCAACATCTTGAGGGGGATAAACACCGTAGAGAACAGTCTGTTGCAAAACTGTCATGCTTGTATTCATCTTGCAATTTCCTAAATCGGCCATCTTCTTGCACCCAAAGCTATTTGAATCCATTGCAGAAAGACCAATTTCCTGATCAACCAAATCCTGGTGGAGACAATCACAAACAGGTCCCGTGGAATTAAATCGACATAAGCTATACAAACCACAAGCACCAAATACTTCACATTGGTTTTCAACAGCTTGCCAGCCGACCTTCCACTCATGAAGTTGTGGGTCCCATGAGTAGATTCTCAAGTTCCCATCAGAGTCCATCCTAAGATGCCTCAAAGACACAGAAGGGTCTTTAAAATCCTTGCTAGCTGCAGACCAAACAGTTCTATTAGTATCGTCAATAAGCCCCAACACACCATCAGCATCAAATCTTGCTTCTCCCGTACTAGCAGAAAGTCCTAAATGAGTCCTCCAATAAGTCACATTGCTCTCCCACACAAGAGCAAGTTCTCCAGAGCGGCGAATCACAAAATTATAATAACTTGAAATTGACTTTTTTGAAGGGGCTCTTAAGGTTTGGGGAAAATGCAGAGATTGGTCAGGAAGGAGAGTATTTGTTGGGCTATTAAAACTTTCCCAGAGTGAATTGCTCCCACTTCCCATAAGAACTAAGTTTCCATTATTCAAAAGACTAGCTCTCTCAACACCTAGAGTAGAAGTGTTGCTACTCCAAACAATTAAGCCACTGGGGTTCTCAAACAAAATCAACCTCCCATCCATGGAGAGCTTGATTGTGGAGTTCCTAGAAACCCTAAGACCACCACCAACAGTCCATACTGGCACATTTGCAGCATCATTCCCTAAATTATATCTAATACCCACTAACAAACCGTCTACATCATCATCCTTTTGACAACCCTCCAAGAACCCAAATGCAAAGATCCCATTTTGAGACACCAGAGTGTTTCTATAAACTCCAGAAATCTCAAAACCAAGTGGTACTGACACCATTGCAAGCTCATCAGAAAAGCCACAGAAACAGGAACACAGAAACAAAACCACAGTGAAGACATAGTTAAAAGTTCCAAAAGCACAGACTTTGCATGCCATACCTAGAAAATTCTTGATTCGTATCTCAAAGTTCAGCTTCATTGCCCGAGCTACACTCATGTCAGCTGCCACCAACACAAGCTATCAGGCTCTCAGAATGTAGTACCAGTAGTAGTTGCAGTGATTGAAGGAACACTTCTTAAGTGGAACTTGAGCTCCAACGAGATGAGAGTTAAAAAGATGAACCCTTTTCTTTTCTCTTTCAGCTTTCGTTGATATGAGGATTTGAATCTTAGAAAGAGAATAAGGGAAGATCCGACATTGATAATTCACATAAAGTTTAAAGCTTTTTCTCGGTCTTCGAGATTCTGTTGCTTTTTAGGGGAAAAAAAAAAACTTTGAGTTCGCTTCCACCAACAACAGTTTCTTTTGAAAGAAGAAACAACAATTTTTTTTTCTTTTACTTTTCAAAAAAAAAACAACAGATTCTTTTGAACTTTAGCAACTCCGTGCGAGGCTTTTCTGCTTTTTAACTTTATTAAGTTGGAGAGTAGCAATTGGTCTTTTGATTATGGACTCTTTCGAATTCGTGCAATTTATGATATTTCACGGGACCAACAAGCGGTCACTTGTCTTTTTGTCCCTTATGCTCTTTTTATATTCCTTTGTCATGAAATGAAAGGCAAGAAAGCTTCACCATAAAAGTTGGTCCTTTTTACTTTAAAAATCTAACTTTAGGCCAAATTACATTAGGTTGATAATGAGTTCAAACCGGTCCAACTAGATTCAGATGAAAAAGAGATTACTTTCTGTTCGTCGACTCGGACTGGTTTACCATCTGTAAACTAAATCACCATTGGTTTAGATTGAGTGCAGAAGATTGCCTGTAAGTTGAACACATACTTCATATGGAATGGGATTCAAAACTCATGAAGATCTAACAAATTTCATCTGATATTGTACAACAGGATTGTATAGAGAAGGAGATGTATGAAAAGTGATCTCTACCTACATAGGAAAGTAAAAGAATGGCAAAGAATTCCTATACCATCTTCTGTATTCACAAAAATTAATGAATGAATTGGATTCTATTCCTCATTCATGTGCACTATCTACTGGAAGCCATGACTGTCTTTTGAACAACCGGGAGCACTGTGTTTCATAGTCGAACTGATTTCTTCCTTTTGCGAACAATGATGAGTTTGTAGTTAAATTCCCAGCAAAACTAGAGGCTACAGAGAACTTTCTACTGAGTATGGTAGTGCTTCTTGTGCTCAAATGGTAAGTAGCGCTTCTTGGGGACAGGTTCACTTTCTCTAAAGCCTGGAATTGGAGTTTTGAGGGATAATCCCTCACACAGCCAATCCTTGGACCTGCTCCTGTTGTCCATTTGCAAGACAACTGCTTCCCCAGTTGATATGAATTTGTTTCCTTCTTAGAGTTAATTCTTTGAAGGATTGCTTCTTTGGGAATGTTTTCTACGTCATTGTCTTCGTGTCCTCTACGAAACAATTTTTTATCCAGATTGCTGCAATCTTTTTCCCTAGCAATGCCCTTATCGGCTGATTCATAGCCACTCTTCAACTGAGAATCTGCAGACATACTGTTGCTATTGAGCTTAACAGGTTCATCTTCATCCAGCCTCTCAAACAATTCAACCCTTTTTGGTATTTGGAGATTAGTTAACTTTCCACTAAATTTATCAAGTCTCTGTGACTTCTTTTGTTCCAGTTCAGCAGAGGCATCTTCTTCCAACGAATCACTGATCACTTGAGTTGAGCCCACAACATTGTTTTCTTCAATGTCTAAGGCATTAAATATGCGATAGAAGTCCTCGTCACATGAGTTGTTTCTTAAATGTTGAGTGCTTCTTTGTTTGGAAAGTGACCCTTCTTCCTCCTCCACAGGACTAGTCTGAATCAGGACCAAGAAAGTGATTATAGCTTAACATTGCCAAATTTTCTACAAATAAGTTAAGCTAGATACAGAGTTTTGTTCTTATACCTTAACATCTGTGAGGTCAACATTGTTTTCTCTGAGAAAGGATAGGAAGTCCTTAAAGTTCTCCTCCGTAGGACGATAATGACCGCTGTGAGGCCAAACCGCCTACCAAATGGAGAAAAGCAATGTATGTTAACAGACTAATACGAGTTAAATCAGTTTTTGAGCACCAAGGATAGTTGTAGCTATACCTCAAGCAAACCGTTTTTCACAATTAATCGACCGGCAGCTGTTGTGACTCCTCCAGCTAAGAAGCTTGAATGCTGAAATGTGCCTTTTCTCTTCTTGCCAACATACAATGCTTTGGATGTACTAAGCACAAAAATCCACTTAGCATCATCTGTGGTATGGAGAAGCTCCCCAGTCTGCTTGTAGATAAATTTTCCATCTTCTGCAACAACTTCATAGGCCTTCCTTTCCATCTGCAACTGTCAGAATCTATCAGTGAAACCGTTTAACTTGACCAACAATAATCAAAGAGCAAAAAGTGTGTAAAACCTTACCGGACCAAGGTATTTGATGCATTGTTGTTGAAGTTTTGATCTGGGGCATTTGGCTACCATATTTACTTCCTTCCCTTCTCCTATATCTAACCTGCAGGTTAGATACCAAAAAATTGTAAGTGCAATTTGAACATCTTTGACTTATTAATAATGGCTACTGAAGGGAAAGAAGACATATCAGAAAGTTACCAGTAGAAGAAGGGCTCTCTGCTCTTAGATTGAAGCCATTTAACATAATAGAACTGTAAATTATGTCCATATCGGTGTCGTGGATCGATCTGATATCCGTATCAATTCAGTATTAGTATGAATGTGAAAAAAGAATAAGTTCTTTTGCACTTATATTAAGCAACACTTACTGCTTCAAGCCAGTGCTGTAAGGCAAGTTTTTGAGCTTTTCCATTCTTTGATAAACCTTTCCCAACTTTTGCAGCTCGTGTTCTTGCTCGTGACCAGCGCGAAATAGCAGTTTCATGTTTCTCCGTAGCAAAGAACGAAATAGAACTCCTTTTGAGCTTTGCAAAATCTAGGAGTTCCCACCTTAAAAACATTGTCATATAACTATGTTAGAGAATGATAATGCATTGTTGAACAGGTTATAGAAAGATGAAAAGATCATGAACATAGCAATAGACACCCACCAGCTTTGTTCCACGATAACAGCACAATCTGCAAGCTTTCTCCTGGTTCGGAAGCTTTTGTACACTTTCTGCAACTTTACGGCAGCCTCGTGCTTGGGATTGCTGGGATCAAAAAATGGCAAAACTTTTGTTATCGTAAGGCCATGACGACGCAGGCAGTCATTTCTGAGCTCTTTCATATTTGCATCTTTAATTGAGATCAGTTTATCAAATTCTCTTCCTTTCAAGCTGATAGATCTTTCAACTACCATCTTTCCAGAACCTAAAGATTTCAATATCAATGGCTCCAGATCTTCACCACCAAAACTAACTGATCGAACAGGAGTTTTCACTTCATCATCTCCAAAGCTAATAGATTTCACTGTAACAGAATCTATGGCATATTCCACATCACTGTCCTCACCAAATGGGCTAAAAGAAATTCCCATTCGAAAGGAAATCGTGCTTCTGGCAATCTATATGCTCTGCTTTCCTATTGAAACAAACAGAAAATTTACAGTTAACATTCTAGAGAAATTATCCAGTTGCTTATGAATGCTTAAATAGAACAATCCCTTCCATATATCCAAAACGAGACTACGATGTCAAGACCTATGTGAAGAAAAACACTCAGTTTCCAACCTATATTACAACTAAAGCAGCCATGGGACCTGCAGGATAACCAAGAACAAACCTCTAAAACAGCTTAAATCCTGAACCCAAATGGGAAAACCCATTTCTCTGCAGCCTCAATCTATAAAGGAAAAAATGAAGACCCAATACCAGACAAGCTAGCATTTTTACTTCAATCCCTGAATCCAAAGCATTCACGAACAAGTAACATATCGAATAAACTCCCAAGAAAAAGGACCAGTCTTCATGTAACCAAGACGAGGAAACAATAACCGGAAACATTCATAAACCAAGAACATGTTCTTTACCATGGCAGGCTAAACAGAAGAAGCACCAATCAAACTGGATAAAACCAAGAAAACTTGGCAATATAGGGAAGCAAAATCATTACCTTGAATTATGGAGATAAGACCCCAAAAATGGATTAGATGGTTTTTGGTATTTTTGGAAGAGAGACAATCTAATCCAATCCAATCCAAGTTTAGAGGACAGGCTTTGAATATGGATTCACTTTCACATTATCTGCCATAACTCTCTGTATATATATATATATATAGAGTTTAAGCTTTTCCTCCAAGCTCTAACTAACAATGCCAACATCAAACCTTACGATCACACTTATATATACAATACAGAGAGACAACACAAGAAAGTGAAAATTTAATAGAAAGTGAGTTTAGAGAAAGAAATGGTTACAGTTTTCAAGCCACGTGGATGATGAACTCCTGGTAGTGGTAAGAGGCCATGACCATGCAGGACTACTGGAGTAGCAGCGAGTGGATCTTTTTCCAATTTTACCCCTTTCAATATCATTGGACTTGGACAGAATATCTGAACTCGTCCACGAGCGATGCTTCCATTTCTTACCAAAATTCGTGACTCACATTTCAACGGCGCGGGTGAGTTAGTAAGGGACTTTCTTAGTTTAACTAAGGTGTTCAAAAATAATCCCTCTACTAATTAGGAATAATATTGCGTACTATTAAATCTTTTTAGATACTAATTTTTATCGAAATTCTTACTGAGTTGTTATTATTATTTTTATAATAAGAATATATATCATCATCATCATTATATACTCAGTCCGAAATCTTCTAATAAAGCGAAGTCTGAGAACGTCTGATAATACAAAATCTTACCCTTATATAGTAAAGAGACTGTTTTCGGTAGATCCACATGTAGATGTGACAATAAATATATATTTATATATAATTACATGCATAAATTATTACAAACTTAAAGATTATACATTTAATAAAATCTAATCACGTGTAGCCTAAAACGCCAACCATTTAGGATACATGATCATACACTGTTTCTTAAATTGTCTGAAATTATTATATAACAAAAGTACTTAATTATTATTTTTTCAAAAAATAACATATCTGTGTCTGCTAATGTCGAGAAATTCTTCTTGAAGCGACAGCTGTTTTTTTCTAGATTATGGCTGTGTTTGGTTGTTGGCTGATCAGCCAAAAAAAATAGCTGATTGACCCAAATAGCTGATTGACTTTATAAAAAAGCTGTTTAAGGTGTTTGGTTATTAGCTGGTTGGGTTAGCTTATTCGACCCAACCAGCTGATATTGAATAAGCTCCTCTG
>JANZLH020000360.1:241206-256890 GCA_026770325.2 Erythroxylum fimbriatum
TACTTTGTTTTGCAGGGCTCTCACAGTCAGAATCAACACAGCAAGCTATCCACACATGGATCCAAACGGTAACGTTCTGTTCAGTCAGAATCCGGCTGAACCAATGCTAATTATTGATTACAAACTAGGCTCGAACTCAAACTATCAAGCTCGGTGCTTAGCCAAACTTCAGGTTGTAAACTCGATTATACTAAGATTCGGATTACATTTCTCAAAATCGATCAGATTCAACTAATTACCATTCCAAGTCTAGCATAATTACATAATTTCAAAATAAGGGCGGTTGTTAAGTTTGAACTTAACTTGATTCGAAGTCAACAGCTGATCTTATTTAATCGAACGAGGTTAAGCTTTTTATATATAAAAAATTGAGCCCGAGATGAGCCTAATCTAAAGCCCTAAAGTTTTTAAAAACTAACATTTTGATTTGAAACAAAACGGCATCATTTTCATTTTTAGTTAAATAAATATCTAATTTGGATCAAGCTTAAGCCAGTCTTGCGTGCTTCAACCCCATTCTATGGCCAACGACACTTCAACTAACTTCAACCAACCCAACAGCACTGCCATACGGCCACAAACAGTTTTTGTATTTTTCTTTTTCTTTTTCTCTCATTTCCTCGTTTTTTCACTTAAATTTCTAAATTTTGGACGTGGATATAATATTATAAAATAAAATATTTATCAATTTTTTATTATGATTAATTTCTAAAAAATAAAAATACATAAATTTATAAAAATTAATATCAACAAGGATAGTCGATAGTAAAAAATCATAACAAATCCTGTAACTATTTATACAAAAAAAAAAACAAGTAAGTGTAATTTTTTATAAACAATAAAATACGTTAACATAATAAAAAACGTATTTACTAATTATATCATTTGCAGTTGCCTAAATCTCGAGATGTTCTTCGAATCTATTACACGTGCAAAAATAGCACACGACTTTTCTACTGTACCAGGTATTTAAGAATTAGTACATGCAATTTTAATAAATTTGAAATAAATTATATCGAGAAGTAATTTATATAGAATTCATGACACGTCTATTCATGTCAAAAGTCCTAAATATATAATTTCTTAAGATATCATCTTCTTGTGTTACATGGAAATTATTGATAATACACAGCATACGGCTGGTCTTGTGATTTTGTGGAGACCTGTGTTTTTAGCAAGGAATTGTTCGAGGTAGTCATTGCAACTCCTTTCGTGAAGAGGCATCCCTTCTCTCAAAGTTTATTTTGTCGAGTTCTTTAAAGAACATTATCTTATTTAAATTAAAATTATCATTGTGTATTAAAATTTATGTTGAATTTTAAATAAAAATTACATAATTTTATAATTAACTATAAAATTAACGAGAGAAAAGTACTAGAATTAGTTTTGGTTATAAAAAATAGCTTAATTGTAGATATAAATAATAAATTTGAATGAAAAATTAATTATGATAAATAAAAATAAAAAATGTGACTTATAAATTTTAAAATTTAATATATGAAAATTTTAAAATTTTAAATGTAAAATTTATTTATAACTTTACATGAAAAATGTATTTTTGGTTCTTGGCTAAAAAAATTAAAAAAGCCAAAAAAGATATTTTGGTTTCCACTCCATATCTTAAGCATTTTCACACGCATTTTTAGGGTTCCTCTGGATCTTCTCCTGCCTCTCTATCTTCTCTCCCTACAATTTCTCTCTCCCTTTCGTCCATCTCTCTCTCTCTCTGGTTCTTAAAGGTCAGTCTCTCTTCAAGTTAAAGGCTTTTGCATTTAATTTTTTTTTCTTTTGTGATGGGTGGAGAGATTTTCTGTATGTAAATGCTTGAGCTTTGAAGATTTGAGGTACTTCGTGCGACTTGGGGGATTTCAATTACTTGCATTTTGGATTTTTAGAGGGTTTAGCTACAATGGTATGTCGGATCAACTTTGATTTTGGATCTGTTTGGTTTTTGATGGATGGACATGCTTATTCTTTGTTTTCTCCATCAAGACTCGTGCTTTTTGTTGCTCTCTTTTTGTTTTTCTTTTAATCTGTTCTTCGTTTTCTTGTGTTCTGTACTTGGATTGTCGGTTTTTAACCAATTTTCCAGCTTATGGTTTAACACTTCGATTATGTGGTTCTAAGTGTAAATTTGTGTTTGTTTTTGGTGTTGGTTCGGATCGAGAAGTTTGATAGGTTTTGTTATTTGATCAGGCTTTCGGTGGTTCAATGGCCTGGTTAGATGAAGTTGAGGAGCTTTGTTGAAAGAGGGATTCTGAGTAATACAGAAAAAGAAGCAACTTTCGAGGTGATTGAGGTGGGTCTGATTTTCCCTTTTCAAAGAAAGGGTTTTTTCGAGTTTGTGAAATTGTGATGAATAAACGGACTTCATGGGCGGATTTGGCTGCAAACTCTGCAGCTGAGAATACATATACCGGATCTTCTGTTAACAATGGAATTCTAGGAACGACTTCTAGGGGTGCATCAAGAACCAACACTTACGTACCTCCCCATCTCCGAAACCGTCCAGCTTCTTCCGATCCACCAGCTCCTGCTTACAGTGGGCCTGCTTCAAGCAATGATCGGTCTGCATATGGTGGAGCACGCTGGGGTGGTGCCAGGAATGATTCTCGATCGGGATATGGCGGCGGCGGCGGTGGCAGAACAGGTGGTTGGGGTGGTGGCAGAGGTGGTGGCTGGGATCGTGGGAGAGAGCAGGAAGTGAATCCTTTTGGAGATGATGACAACACGGAGCAGGCGTTTAGTGAGCAGGCGAATAGTGGGATTAATTTTGATGCATATGAAGATATTCCTGTAGAAACGAGTGGTGATAACATACCACCTCCGGTAAATATATTCGCAGAGATTGACTTGGGTGAAGCATTGAACTTGAACATTCACAGGTGCAAATATGTGAAGCCAACCCCTGTGCAGCGGCATGCAATTCCAATCTCTCTGGCAGGGAGGGATTTGATGGCCTGTGCTCAGACTGGTTCTGGGAAGACTGCTGCCTTTTGTTTCCCTATTATCAACGGTATTATGGAAATGCAGGCACAGGGTGTCCAAAGGCCATCCCGTGGGGCACGCACAGTTTACCCTCTAGCTTTAATTCTTTCTCCAACTAGGGAACTCTCGATGCAGGTTGGTGTCATGCTAGATTTATGAGGAGGTGTTACGGTTGTTTATGGAATCTAACATACGTGCTTTTAACTGAAGATACACGAGGAAGCAAAAAAGTTCTCATATCAAACTGGTGTTAAGGTGGTTGTTGCTTATGGAGGAGCACCGATTAATCAGCAGGTTATCTATTATTTTGTTAGCTTTCTTGAAATTCATTTTTCTGCTTCCATCTGTGTTGTTTTGCAAGTGGGAGCTTGAGCTTTGATGACCTTGTTAATGCTTTTCTATCTCATGAAACGTCACCTATCTGGTTTTCTTATATCTTTGTGTGATTATCTGTGAATTTTTCTACATCTCCCATGTATATACTGCTAATGGTTAAATGAAAGAACTTGCTGTTGTGCAAATTGTGGTGAAGCTTCATTGTGGTAATACATTTCAGATGACTATTTGATTTTTCCTTTCAGGGCTATTAAATTGGCAGTTAACATTGTGCTAAAATCAGCTATGTCATCTCTTTTCATGAAAAAAGAACATGTATTGTCCATTTGCTTTTTATTGTTACAAAATGAAGACCGACAATAGGTTCTTACGTGGTTATTCTAAAATTACACTTGCTTTTTGATCTGTAAGCAGGTTAACTTTGTGTTCAAGCCTGATCCAAGACTTAGAACTTAGGTTTGTTGTACAGCTACCAATTACCTTTGCTAATCCTTAGACATCAAATGCTTTCATCTAAGAGTTAACTCCCAGCATGATATCTTTTGTATTTAAGACTTTTTTTTTTTTGACTCAGTAGGAGAAATGCATTAAACTAAACTACAATCTGGGGAAAAGCAACCCCTGAGTTATCCTCTAGTAGGATAGAAGAGCAACCCTCATGCGGGTTTTGATACCAATGAATACCAAGTGTAAGCTTCTTGGCGTGGTTTGCTAGCTTAAGTCCAGATCCCTTCTGAGCAACTTAAAGGAGAATTGGTCCTAAAAATTTTATTTGTTCTGTCTCTCGCAAACCAAAGCTTTGTAGCGCTGAGATGAATTGATTTAGAGTTTTTGCTAAAAATTCTAATTCTCTATTATACCAAGTTATTAGGTAATCTGGTAATGTTGGTTGTGGAAATAATTAAGCTTGCTTCCCTCGTATTTTGTGGTTTGACTAATGAAGTGATGATGAAATCTTTATGGATGAGAACCACAAGTTTGTGAGTGAGGTCAGGGTGTTAACTGGCTTTAGCCTATTGCAAATTCTTAAGAAGAAAATTATCAATTCTATCTTACATCAAACTGCTGTTGGAATGCAGTAATTTTATCTGCTTTTATGCAACTCTTGCTCAAAATTTTTTGCTTTACTGCAATTTTATGAAAAGTACTTTGAAGTTTTTTCTGTTCTTTATTATATTATATTTTGATATAACTGTTGGATTGTATTTGTATAATTAAAGAATGACATATGTCTGACCAGCTCCGGGAACTGGAAAGAGGTGTTGACATTCTTGTGGCAACACCTGGAAGATTGGTGGATTTGTTAGAGAGAGCTAGAGTCTCTCTAAAGATGGTTAAGTATTTGGCCTTGGACGAGGCAGATCGAATGCTAGATATGGGTTTTGAGCCTCAGATAAGAAAAATTGTGGAACAAATGGACATGCCACTACCAGGCTTCAGACAGACGATGCTATTCAGTGCTACCTTTCCAAAAGAGATTCAGGTCTGCTTTTACCTCTATATCATGCCATTTTCCTTTCATACGGGGCTTTCTATACATGATAGGATATTGTTAAGAAAAGAGATGGAAAGTAGGTGATACTATTTCTTTTATCCTGTTGAAAGCTCCCTTATTTGCCCGATCAAGTTGGAAATAATTAATTGGTATTGTCTGTGTGAAATCGCTGCATGCACAGGGTTTTGTATTTACATGCCTTCAGTTTTCTGTTTCCAGCTTTTAGGTTACGTTCTCTTATCTACATGCCCAGGTTCCCTTAGGTAGAATCTAGTATGAGATCTGTATCATGCATAAGGAAAGCATTTTAGCTTTCTCCCGGTAATTATCTCATCATTTGACGTTAGTGCATCTGATTTGCTCAAGTGTTTGGTCTTATTCAGAGACTAGCTTCGGATTTTCTGTATAACTACATATTTTTGGCTGTTGGGCGAGTGGGCTCCAGCACCGATTTGATTGTCCAAAGGGTTGAATTTGTCTACGATTCAGACAAAAGAAGTCATCTTATGGACCTTCTTCATGCACAAAGGGCAAATGGTGTTCACGGGAAGGTAAGATTTGAGGAAGAGACAGTTTTTGCTGTCTTTCCCTCCCTCTCCTCTCTGGAGACTTTTGTAATTGAATTCCTATAGAACTTTTCTGGCTCGTGATTATATTTGTATAGTTCCATGATGATTGAGATTTGATTGGTTTTACAGCAAGCTTTGACGTTAGTTTTTGTGGAGACAAAGAAGGGTGCTGATTCACTTGAACATTGGCTTTGTGTCAATGGCTTCCCAGCTACAAGTATTCACGGTGATAGATCACAACAGGTGTTTTCTTGTGTTCTTTGATATTCGGTTATCCATTTGAATGCACATTCATGGCCTTGAATTTAAGATAATTGTGATAAATAAAATATTTGATTGGTTTGTTATATAGAGAGAATCAATATACCTTAATCAATAGACCTTTTAAAGAATTTTAGGCTAAATGTACTTTCTTTGAAGACCTGCTAAAATGGTTGAGCCCTTATCCACTGGCCTTTGTTTTTATATGCTGATGTTTATATTTCTTTTATACCTGATTTATCCCCTCGTATGTAACATGCTATTTTTATGATTCAATTTATCATTGATTTTGATGGTGAAACTTTGCACTGTGTTATGGAGTTTCTTTTTTTTGTGCTTAAGTTATTTATGTTTTGTGATTTCAATTAATCTCTCAGGAAAGAGAGCAAGCATTGCGTTCGTTTAAAAGTGGCAACACCCCGATCTTGGTGGCAACTGATGTTGCAGCACGTGGCCTTGATATTCCTCATGTTGCACATGTCGTTAACTTTGATCTCCCGAATGACATTGATGATTATGTGCACCGTATTGGACGAACAGGACGAGCTGGGAAAACTGGTCTTGCTACTGCCTTCTTCAACGAGGGCAATGTATCTTTGGCAAGGGCACTAGCTGATCTAATGCAAGAATCAAATCAAGAAGTACCTGCTTGGCTCTCTCGTTACGCAGCTCGTTCTTCATACGGAGGAGGGAGGAACCGTCGTTCTGGGGGAAGTCGGTTTGGAGGCCGCGACTATCGGAGGGATTCCTCTTACACTCGCGGAGGCATGGACTATTACGGTGGAAACAGCACCAGTGGATATGGGGCTTCAGGTGGATATGGTGGAGGCTATGGTCCCGGGGTGACTAGTGCATGGGATTGACAGTTTACTAAACATTCAACAGTATTTATTCCTAGTTGTTATTCACTTTCCCCCCTCATCTGTGGGGTTACTTCTAACTTGTCTTTGGGTGTCTTTGTAGTTAGTAATTTAGCTGTCATTGTCACTATGCATTTTAGAAATGGGTATCATTGAGAGGGGAATAGAGGTGTATAATGGTTGATAGGCTTTGGTGAAACAAGTTCTAACAGAATAGGTGTTTCCTTTGTGCTCTTCCTCTGTACTTTTCTGTCTTTAGATTCTCTAACTTTTGTTTTGGGTGAATATGCAGTAGGAGAAACATAGGGTCATCCTCCTCCACTTTGGTGTTGTCCATTGTAAATCTCTAAAAGCATTTCCCTTTCAACCCTATTTACTGTCTCAACCATTTCTCTGCTTTCTTGCTGTGGGAGGGTTTTTGAAGCCTACTGTAATATTTTTGGATTCACTGAAATAAACACATTAACTTCTTCTAAGGTGCATTCTTCTCATTACTTTTCTGTTTCTGAAGTTTCTAAAGCATATGTGTGCACTGCCTCTATGGTTGGGGAACTTGTTTGATTCTACTTGGTCAAGAATTTGGATTTGGGGATGGCAATAGGCCAAATCGGTTAAGAACTAACTAAAAGTAATGTGGTTTTAGTCTATTATACTAGAACAACATTGTTTTATCTAATTGGTTTGAGTTAATTTGAGCTGTTTGAATTAATTTGTTAAGTCCAAGCTTGACTCTAAGCTCTGTAAAGTCAGGTTTATACTTGATTTTTAGCCGACTCAAACTCAAATCTCCTTGTGATTTTCAATTTTGATTGTACTTTGGATGTTCGATATCTAACTTAAAGTCTTGGAGTTCAGTTCATTTGGAGGGTGAGATCTTGTTCATGGTAGCATCTAAATCATGATGTGCTATTTTGACAAAACGAACATCATTTGGTACAATCTGTCCTCTGTATGTAATCCATCACATCGAAAATGGACCAAAACATGTTTTGAAGTTAAATGGATGTATTAATTATTTATTGAAAGAGTTGATCATACACGTAAACGTGTGTATATAAAGATGGCAAACCAGTTTGATTGAATTAATCGGATTTAAATTGAGTTCTTCTAAACAAAACGAATCAGTTCAATTGAAATATTAAAATGGTGTTAGAATGATGGATTGAACAGTTTGAATCACAGTTGGGATTAAAAAATTCGGATTAGGTCCAGTCCAGCCCATTGGCATAGGTAGTGTATACCACCATCTGATAGGATCTTAAGGGCTAGTTTCAAATGATTCTTCTTTTTCGATTAATACAAAATAAACTCTCCTTTGTGCTCATTAAAATAGGGTTTGAGTTTGACCCAGAAGGATCTGAGGAAGGTAGGAGTAAAATAAGAAGACCCCACTGAAACCCAGTTTGTCTTCTCGCTTTAAGAGTTGAAAATCATGTCAAACAAATCTAACAACCATTAACCCTATGCATTAAACAAAGATCTTTACTTTTCATTAAGTGCATTGAAGAAGTAGTTGAAGCTTGAAGCCGTTGCGTGTGCAACTGTTCTAAGCAAGAGGGATTAAATTGTTTTCTGAGAGAAAGTTGATCTTTTTTTCACTTGCAGAGGAAGAGGCAGAGAAGGGTTCTTCATTTTTCGGATGTTTCATGGTTTGAACTTGTAGAGGTCAGATTAGAAAGGCCAATATTATCAGCAAATAAAGAAAGCTCATTTCTTTGCTTTCTTGGGGCTTAGATTTGACTATTGCGTCTCTAAATTGGCTGTCTCTTGATCTGGGTCTGAGAAAAATAGGATCTTTTTAGTTCTAAACTTTTCTATGATAGGCTAAAGATGGAACAACAATCGTCGAAGGCTCCAAAAGGGTTTAGAATTCAAGCTCCATTGGTAAAGTCTCTTGATCTCTAATGATTTCATCTTGGTTGTTGTCACTGTTTTTGGGAAATCCTTGAGAATCCATAGATACCCTTGTGTTGAACTAGGATCATAAGTTCTAGTTTTTGAGGAAAGTTTGAGACCTTCAAAGCTGTTACTTGGTTGGTTTTTCTTTTCTGGTTGTTATTTTTTCTTCTTGGGTATCGCTACTTGGTGCAATTTGTTTACTGTTTTATGTTTATCTTCTTCACTTGCATTGTAGGTGTTGGGATTTTGTTTTGCTTGCTTTCTGCAATTGCACCAGATGAAAATGGCTTGCTGATAATGCAATTTAGAGATACATGCTGCGATTTTAAGTTCTACTAATTAAGGAGTTCTTCAAGAGAATGGGGAAATTTATGAACTTGAACTGGGGATTATTTTCCCTTATGTGTTCTGAAGTTTAGTTATCCCTTGGTCCTTAGTATTAGACTATTAGTTGGCTCTTTTGCTTCTCTTCACAAAATTTCATCTTGGCAGTTCCTTAACTTTCTGGAAATGTAATTTCTGCTAATTTAGACCACTGGCCTTTAATATTTGAGTTTTGTGTGAACTTGTAGAAGCCTTTTACCAATTTATCCTTTTGTCAAAAATATTTCATGCTATTATAAATTAATCAGAAACTCTTGGATGGACATGTTTATGCATTTCTTTTGGATATGGGTGATTTTGGTAGGTTGAGTCTGTATCATGCTATTGCAAAGTAGATTCTGGACTAAAAACAGTTGCAGAGGCACGGAAGTTTGTCCCTGGATCGAAGCTTTGTATTCAGCCTGACATCAATCCAAATGCACACAAGAAAAAGAATTCTCGGCGGGAGAGGGCCCGGTTCCAGCCACCACTCCTACCTGGGCTTCCTGATGATCTTGCCATTGCATGCCTGATTCGAGTTCCCCGTGCTGAACATCAAAAGCTCCGTCTAGTGTGTAAGAGATGGCACCGACTCCTTGCTGGGAATTTCTTTTATTCATTGAGGAAAAGCCTGGGAATGGCCGAGGAGTGGGCATATGTCATCAAGCGAGATCGTGATGGGAAGATCTCATGGAATGCTTTTGATCCTGTCTATCAGCTGTGGCAGCCACTTCCACCTCTACCCCGGGAATACTCTGAGGCCCTTGGTTTTGGTTGTGCTGTTCTGAGTGGTTGTCACCTATACCTATTCGGGGGAAAGGATCCGCTCAGGGGTTCCACGAAAAGAGTCATTTTCTACAATGCCCGAACAAATAAATGGCATAGGGCACCAGATATGCTTCGTAATCGCCATTGTTTTGGTTCTTGCGTCATAAATAACTGCCTGTATGTTGCTGGTGGAGAGTGTGAAGGATCCCCAAGAACTCTTCGCACTGCTGAGGTTTATGATCCTAGCAGGAAGCGATGGAGCGTTATTTCAGATATGCATACAGCTATGATGCCCTATATTGGTGTTGTCTATGATGGCAACTGGTTTCTAAGAGGTCTTGGATCTCACCGAGAGGTCAGGAATGAAGCCTATGATCCTGAAACTAATACATGGACACCAATTAGTAACGGGATGGTTTCCGGCTGGCGCAATCCTAGCACCTCGTTAGATGGACGACTTTATGCCTTGGATTGTCGAGATGGCTGCAAGCTAAGGGTTTATGATGGAGCTACAGATACATGGAACAAGTTTACCGATAGCAAACTCCATCTAGGGAGTTCGCACGCTTTGGAAGCTGCTGCTCTTGTTCCCCTTGGTAGGAGACTTTGCATTGTGCGTAATAATATGAGCATTAGTCTTGTTGATGTTTCTAATCCTCACCTCTGGGAGAACATAGCTGGAAGAGGTAATCTTAAGACTCTCGTAACAAATTTATGGTCGAGTCTGGCCGGCCGTGGTGGCTTGAAAAGTCACATTGTGCATTGTCAGGTTCTTCAAGCATGAAAAGCACTGAGAGCCAGATTGATTTAGCTTTTCCTATGCAGACTTTCCTGCATATCCTTCAATTTTTCATGATAAATCTGACTTGCGCTCGTATCCTATACGGTGTCAATATACTGAGGTATGTAATATTGGCAATTTGACTGATTATAGTTAATCCATTGTCATATTTAGAGGGCAAATCTCTGAAAATCCATTTTCCTCAAGAACTATCTGGGTATTACTAGTATTATCATTCTGTTTCATTATCTTAAGAATCAACAACTCGAAAAGTTAACAACAATCTCATTAAACCAGTTCATGTCATCTTGCGTTTGCACAAAAATTGGAAAAAAAAAAAGGGCCCCAGAGTTGATCCAATACCAGAACTTTAACGGGTCAAGACTTGTTCTTGAAAATACGATTTCTCAGTAAAGAGGGTTCATATTGCACATGACAATACCACAACAACAAAGACAAGTGGCTTGCCTCAAATTTACACGTAACTTCCATGGCTTATCCATTTTCTTAAGCTCAATAGGAAGTGGAGTGATTTGAAAGTGTAAATACTTAGTACCAAGCCAGACTGTGAGTTTGAGTCTGACAAATCCTAGATTCCTAAGCTGTCTTCAGTGCTTCATTTACCAGAAGGTAGTTAGTTGTCTCTACTCTGTGATTAACATCTCAACATCACCTACTGGAGCAGGAAGCTGCAGAGTTTGAAGACAAAGAAGAAAACTTAAGATAAATCGAAAGAAGTAAAGGGGTCAGCTTCAAACTAAATGAATTGCTAGACGTAGAATATTATTCCCATCAAACTTATGGTACGAATGGCATTTTATAGGCTTTTATGCAGTTATCAAGGAAGAATAAGCTCTAAATGTGACTCCTGATAGAGGCTATGATCTGCAGAAATTGTGCTACCAGGCAAATTTCAACTAAGGCTTCCGTAAAACCTAAAAAATCATGCATGTAATAGAGTTTAAAACAACTATCGTCGGCATGAGCAGCAACAAATTAGCATTGGCTTTAGCTGTAATCACCTCCCTTATGCCACAAATACACGAGATTAGATCCTCTGTCCAATATTACTTGATCTCATGGAATTTCAGCCATTTATTTTGCGAGACTCACGCGGGCTCCATGCAGGATTCACATAAATAAATGACTGAGATTTATTGGACACAATAAGACACCATAATATTGGACAGAAGATTTTGACTAAAATACACTCCTAGCAAATGAAACTCACTACACTTTTTTCCTTCCGGGACCTCACAAAGACATTCCTTTTGCCTCTTAATTTTTTTCTTCTTCCTCAAAAGACATCAAATTTATTCTGTTGACAATGTCAGTGACTTCAATACTAATAAGTGTTTCCATAATTTCACTAGCATTTGGAAAATTCTAATATGGCTGTTAAGGCAAGTGAGAATGGATACAGTTGGACCCACAAAAAGATTCACAACCAACAAACACGAATAAGAGATAACCAGAACAATCAACTATAAGGCCATGATCAGCAGTCAAAAAACTGGAAAAGACATAAAATACCTTCAGAATCTGATCCAACAATCCACCACAGGAACCAGACACCTCGTCCTGACAAGAATGAACAGTCTTAAACTGATCAATGTCAAGTTTCCTGTTCATGATTCCAGCCTTGAAGTAAATCGACCCAGAAGGAGGCAAATCAACCTTGATCTCATCGACATCAAACCACAAGAACAACCTCCGCACCTGAATCCCTTTCAGGTCCGTGATCGACCCATAACTCAACCTACCCGTGATTTGCTTATAGTAGTACACCAAGTAATCAAATTGAACATAGCAAGGATTCTCCAACAAAACCACAAACCTGCCATCGTCTGCAAGCGAGTAGTTGGAAACCGTGCTAGGTAATAAGCCACTCGGGAGGCCATAGTTGGGCAAGACATCAAACACAGAAAGTGGGTCGTCAAACACAGAAAGTGGGTCGTTTTCTGAGTTTGTCACAGAGAACAAGAGAAAAACTGAGAAAAGTGCAAGACCCAGATGGGAATTTCGATTCAAATGAGCCATGGTGATGGATTAATGAGGTTTAGATGAAGAAAGTTTGGAACAAGGGAAAAGAAAGGAAGGGAATTGCTTAGAGAGAATAACTTTTGGAGTGTCTATTTCTGAGTTGCGGTTCGGCAGGTTTGGGTAAATGAAGACAAGTTGGATCTGTTCGACCTTTGTCTTACCTTAATATTCCCAAGATCTAGGCAGATTTAGATAATCCTTAGATTTATCCGATTTGTCTTATCCTAAGATAACAATTTCTGTTTTCTTACTGTTAAACTTGTCAGAATTTGGTAATAACTTTTAAATTTGTAATTATCTGAACACCAATTATCATTAATATTATAATTAAGAAATAACAATGAACCCAATGGAACATGAGTCTAAATCTAAATGTTTTCAATGGACCAATTTATACCTCTTAGATCGGCCTGAAGTTCAACTATTCTAAATAAAATTATATCGTTTTATTAAGTGGAATTAGGTTTCGGTAAGTTTGAATTTAGATAACTCATATCCGAACCTAATTAAAAAAGAATTTTATAAAAAAAGAATTTTATTTTATACTTTTAATTTTAAAGAAATCGGCAGGGCTGACCATTATTTATTTTGTGTGGTTCAATTCTAATTTGATCGAGTTTTAAACCAAAATTAAAACATTGTTTAATCGATGTATTAAAAATTTTATAAACCAAAAACTATTTTATTTATTGAATAGGTTAAGTTAAGTCTCTTAAATTTAATTTCAATTAATTTAGATCTAAATTATTGATTTTAAATTAAATTGGACAAGACTTAATTTGTCATTCCTAATTATTATTACTTACAAAATTATGAAAAATGTCAATATAATTGTGTCTTATGCAATAAAAAGAAAGATGCACATGAAATAAAAAGAAAGATGCACATGAAATATAATTGTGTCTTATAAGGTTTACTCTTTTCAAAGGAATACTAGTCTAATTTTTTATTTTTTAAAAATCAAAAGAATATGGGTCTCAGGACTAATCAATAAGTTAGGAGTTCAATAAGCCTAACATCTCAAGTCTAATTTTTCAAAATTGGGCCTTTGGCTAGGCTTGGCCTAGCTCAAGGCATAACAATTATGAAAAAAAAAGACATCTTACAAAAAATGATGTCATTTTGCAAAAACACATGTCATTCTTCATTTTTCATTTTTATGCCTCGAGATAGGCCGAGCCTGGCTAGAGGCCAATTTTGAAAAATTAGGCTGGCTCAGTTAACTTGAGTTTAACCCATTAACCTCGAGCCTAGTTGGTCAGGCCCGATAACATCTGCTTGGAAAATTACATTATTTTTCTTATAATTATCAGGTCTCAGGTTAAGCCAGGATTGAGTAGCCTAGGCTTGAGCTAGGTTCGAGACCCATTTTTTTTTAAATGCCAAAAGTCCAATCAACACAGGCTTGGCCCGTTGACCTCGAGCATCCATGTTGGCTTCTTTCTTGCTTCAAGTTTATTTGTTAAAAATGAATCTTTTTTTCTCTATATTTATTTATTCAAGTAAAAATAAAGTTTAATATTATAGTTTAACCAATTTAACAAAATTTATTATATTTAAAATTATAACAAAAAATTCCTTTATAATTTTCAATTTTGAAAATTTTCTTTTCTTAAACTTTTGTTTATAAAGCGGAGCATACGTAATATGAATAACACACGTTAACTAATAAATATTATTAATACGACAATTCAAATTATCTCTTAAACTTTTTTGTAATTACTCTCTCAAGTTAAAGAAAATTATAAAGGATAAAAAACGCGAGACTCTCTTTGTATTTTAACTAATTTGACAAACATTTGGTTACTTAAAATTATTGAAATAGCTCTTTATAATTTTAATTATTAAAAATATCTTTTCTTAAGCTTTCATTAAAAAGATAATGACGAAATCAATTAAATATTGTTGAGTAAATAACTATTTTTTCTCTATGATTAAGGTTTGATAAAGGATAAGAAAATACGAAAATGTTTTATAATTTAACGAAATTTATAATAGTTTTTAATTTTTAGTAAAAAAAACGATAAAACGTATATAATATAAAAAACACATATGAACTAACGAAATGTTACTAATATAATACGGAAAAAAAAACCCAAACAAATAAAAAAAAAGAGAGAGAGAGATTAAAGATTACAATTAAGTTAATATAATACAAGTTTTTACAAGTTTTTAAGAGGCAATTCTCACATATAAAGAAGCCAATTAACTAGCAAATGAAGTGAAAAACTCCATATTATGTCTTCACAAACCATTTCTAGCCCAATCTTCCCTTTTGCTCTCTCTCCACAACTCTTTTGTTCACCACTTGATATACTTCCATTGTTGTTTCCTTTCAAGCAAACAACCCTCCAAGATGTCAGGAAAACAATAGTAACAGTATCGAAGAAGAAGAAGAAGAAGAAGAAGATCCCTTACCGAAGAAGAACACCACTTTAGTGTTACTCCACTCTAAATACAATATAACACAATCGGATCTCGAATGACATAACTTATAATTATTCATATACCCGACTTAATTCTATCACAGACATCAAAATTCTTGTTAAGACGTAGTACCTGAGGGGTTACTAGTCACTTGAGTGATGTTTCCAAATACTTCAAACACCTTTGCTTCTGCAGAACTTGGAGCCAGGTGCAGAATATCTGCAAAACCAGATAGAATTTAGCCAACCAAACTGCTCATACCAAAACAGAAAAAGGGTTCTCAACTGATATACAACAGACCTGGAAACTGGTTCCGATTCAAACTTACCAATACACTTGGTGACATTAGCTGAGGCATGACAGGTACTTGGGAGAGTAGCTGCTAGGGTTCCATTGATCTTCAGACCAAGAGAAGGATCATCACGATCTCTGATTAAGATGCACAAGCACTTCTTGCTCTTGTCAAGAACTTGTTTAAGTCCGTTACAACAGTCCATGGTTGGGGCTGTAGCTTGACCACTAACATAAGTAAGACATGTGTAGAGGCCCACCAGTTTGTCTGCACATTCTGCTCTATCCTGTTTCACATCTGAACTTGCCATACCAATTAGCATCATCAACACAAAGATGCTTGGAATTGCTAGATTCAGAGTCTGCGACAGCATTTCTCAGTTGGGTCAGAGAAACAGAAGAAGAAGAAGACAGGGGTCCATACATTTTCTTGTGACTTCTTATCAAGTTAAACAGAAAGAAAGATGAGAAAAAGACATACAATGACAACTTCTTTTCTTACTTTTTATGCAAGGGTAAAAGATATGTGAATTCTTTATAATTTAACTATTTTTAAAAATTACCATTTAAAATTTTCTTATTATTTTTTAATTTTTTGAAATT